>JARBWK010000003.1:168379932-168445610 GCA_030556195.1 Anolis apletophallus | reverse complement strand
GACCGGGGTAATTGAATTCTTCCAAATGGAAACCTAAGTCGGGGGGGAGACCCCGCGCGGCCGCGCAGTGCTGGAGAGGCACGCGCGCGGCCTCGCGGGAGGGTGGGGAGGCAACAGCAGCTGGAGCAGAGCAGGAGGAGAGAGGCCGTGTGGCGCAGGCCTCCAGGTGGCTTCGCTCGGTCACCGAAGCTAAATCACAGTGGGAAGAGGGAGGCCGCGAGGCGCTGGCCTCCACGTGGCGCTGCTCGGTAACCGAAGTTGCTGGAGCGCGCGCCGCGCGGCCGCGCAGCGGCAGGAAGGCAAGAGCAGCTTCCTGAGGCAAAGAAGAAGGAGGCCGCGTGGCGCTGGACTCCACGTGGTTGGCCTCGGTCACCGATAACTGGGAAGGGAGGGGGGGAAGCTGAGGAGGCGAGGGGAGCCCAGGCTCAGGTCCTGAGGAGAGCAGGAGGCTGGGAAGAAACTGAGGGGGAATTTCCACCCCTGAAAATTGAATGCTGTCCTCCTCAAAAAGTTGGAGTGTGTCTGCTGCACACAAAGCCATAGGAGGGCTGGGCAAGGTTGCTCCACAGTCAGAGCACCTTTTAAAAGATAAAGAAGACATTTTATCTATCCTTATCTGAATAGTCGAGGCAATCCGTGGACTTCTAACAGGAGCTAGTAGTCGGAGATCCTTTTGCTGGCTAGGCGGAAAAGGAACTGCCTAGGTGGCTACAGTGGGGGATGAGGGAGGGCGGGGAGTGGGAGGGGCATATGTAAATCTTTGATTTTAGCTAGTATGTCCGAGATTCTACGCATGCGCGGGAGTAAACCCACTTGTGTGCATTTCACAGACCACACGAAGGAGAAGATAACGGCAAACACAGATACGACTTCGCCCTGCTTCTTCCGCTTAGAAGCTTACTTACAGTTTAAGCAAAAATAATGAAGTCTTACACATATAGTTTTTCATGGTACATAAACTGCTGCTTCTCCCGGCTCTCTCTCCCAAGAAGCAGATTTACATAGCTGCTTCTTTCAGAACTCTTACTCTGATATTAGCCACATTAATCCAGAAACATTTCAAGCTTCTCTTGCCCTGGCATGGGCAGCATTACTCCAGAAGCATACCAAGCTTCTCTTGCCCTGGCATGGACAACATTACTCCAGAAGCATACCAAGCTTCTCTTGTCCTGGCGTGGGCAGGCAGGCACCCTCTAGAAGCATACTCAGCTTCTTTTGCCTCAGTATGAATAGGCAACAAACACAGTGAGCAACATAGGGAAATTATAGCCCCAAGACCCCACCCACTGAATTAGCCCAGGTGTGCTTGGTTAATCAACTGTACTCAGGGCTTGCACCTAGCTGTAAAGCTACACAGACTAGGACTTTCTTACAGTTGAGTATACAGCAACACAAACCTCATTTACTCACTAGTATACCCAAATAACCAAACACTCATTTCTTTTTCTTTACTTGGATTTCTATAAATCCCAACAAGACCCCGTAACAACTTCATGGTGAAGTTTTGTTTCTCCCTCATAAACAAGGGACTTGAACAGCACTGAGTTGGTGGCTTTTCCTGACAGAGGAGGAGACAACCTGAAGGCAACGTAAAAGGAACAGTGGTATAGTTAAGTTTCTCCCTCACAAGTGACAGAAATGAACAACACAGAGTTGGTGTCATGATACAGGGTCTTGGCCCAGCCCCTTAATCACACACACAGAGATGGTAATCAGCTAACTATTTATTGAATAATAAGAAACAGGTGAAAAGGTGAATTGTCCATAAAAAGTATCAAAAAGTTCAATCCAAAAGGTAAAGAGTCCGTAAGTAAAATCCAAGGCAAACGTGGCAAAGGCTCCGCAAAACTATGCAGATCAAGGACTTGGTCCGTGGCAAATAACAAGGCAAAGTTCATGAACAAACCCAAGAAACTTCTTGGCAAGGCTTGACCCGGCAACTTGGCTCCATGGAACTCCGCTCGCTTCACTCCTCTTAGAATAGAAGTGGCCGAGCTACTGAGGTTCCGTTCCCACGGATCCTATACTTAATCCCCTTGGCGAGGCCCCCGACGCTCTAGGCTTCTCCGCCAATCTGTGCTACGGGACCTAGTGCTTCTCTGGCGCTCTAGGCTACGGTGCCAATCCCTCCTGCTGGACTCAATGCTCCGTCTCCTATCAAAGCTCCGTCCTTGCCTCCCAGCACCTGGCTCACTATCTTCGTGAGAGCCGAACTCCCTTTCGGCTTCCATGGCCTCATCCTCCACTGTTTCCCTGATCCTTTCCTGCGACCCGTAACCACCTGGGTTCTCATACTGATCGGAATCATCACTCTCAGGGTTAGCCTGACTTTCCCAATTTTCATAGCCATCAGGCCATTCATCATCCCAGGCCAAGCTCTCTGTGGGAGAGGAAGGCCCAGCTAACTCATCAGCCCCTTCCTCCATGTCCTCATCAGCTGCAGCTGGCCCTAATGCAAGTGGGACCCCCGGTGCTGCCCCCTGCCCCCCAGGCACGAAAGGGAACTGGGTTGCTACAGTTGGCAATTTTGCCACTGGATGAGAAGGAGACAACAGGGGTAAAGAAAAAGGAAACGCAGCAGAGGCAAGAACTGAGGCATTTCCTCTTTACCTCCTCCATCTCGCTCTAAAACAGCCGAATAAAATGTTAATGTTTTTAATAACCTGGAGCCCAAGAGACCACGAGGCAGCCGGGGGAGGCTTTGCGCGACTCCAGGCCTCGAACGAAGGAGCCCTCGGCTGGGTTGCAGCCTTGGGGGCGGGGCCTAAGGAGGCAGCCTCGCAACCCCTCCAAAATGGCCAAACGATGCCCCTCGCGAGAAGTGAGGAGCAGAATCTTTTTGTATACAAGGCAACCAGGAGGAGCAAGGCAAGCTTCCTTCTCTTCCCAGCACCCGCCAAAAGAGCCAGATGAAATCATGAAAAGAGCCAAATATAGGTTCCCGACCCCTGGGCTATACTATTTAATTTCTTGTATAGTATATACTTTGTTTCCTCCCCAAATATTATAAGTCCCTCTATAAATGTATCTATTTCCTTTAAGATTTGTTCCATAAAGGTCACTTGGTTTTTATTTTCCTGAATAGTCTGGTCTAATCTGTTCCTTTCATTTTTGAAAATCATATAGCTACCCCTATATTAGATTACACATTCCATTTTGTGTTAAAGTATAATGTTGCAATTAATGTGATGAAATGTAAATGATGATGCAATGTATGTAGCTTGATTACATCAGCCTGCTAATGTCTGTGTAGTATTGGAGTCTTGGTGCTGAAAGAGTTAAGCTGTATTAACAGATCAACAGTATAAAGTGTCATTCAAAGGAATATACTGTTATGTGTATGACAGAGAAGGTAAATTGGTTGGAAAAGGAGTCAAGAGGAATAAAATGTATGAAATCTTTGACAAAGTGAATAACCTTAGAGAGGAAAACGTAGAGATCATGTGTGTAGATAGCAAGATACAACATGAACGTTGTTTGCATTTATTTCATCGTGTAATGGGGCATGCCAACATGGATATTTTGAAAAAGACACTTAACTTGTGTCCTGACTTTAAAATGGAGGATTGATTTTGTGATTTGCATTGTTCTATTTGTGGAGAAGTAAAGGAAGTACCTCTAAAGTTTCATAAAAGGTCTAAAATAAAAGTGACCAGCTTGTTTGAAAGAGCACATGTATATATTGAAGGCCCCATGGAGAAGAGTGCTGGTGGTTCACAATACGTAATGTTGTTTGTAGAACGATTAAGTAGATTTGGACATGTTTATTTCTTGAAAGATTTATCTGAGGCAAAAGACAAATTGGCAAGTTGGTTAGATCTAATTGAACGAGGGTATGACCAAAAATTAGGTACGTTGATTTTGGATAAAGGTATGGAGATTTGTGGAAAAGAGATCAAAAAATTTCTAAGGGCTAGAAATGTGGATTTTGTAGATATTGGAGAATTTAAAGGTGAAGAAAGTGTAGCAGAGAAAAGAATGCAGGTTTTGAAAAAAATGGAGAAATGTATTTTGAAAGATAGTAAATTTTCAAATAATTATTGGCCTGAAATAATCCATACTTGCAATTATCTAACTAACAGATTGTGGAACGAGTGTATACAGGGCATTCCATTTCGGAAAATGTATAACCGTATGCCTAATTACAGATTTCTAAAATTATTTGAACAAAGAGCCAATGTTCTAGTGTCAACAAAAGAAATAACTCATAGGGTATGGAAAAAACGACTGCTACAAATTCTTGGAGACCCCTAAAACAGTAAAATTGCCAAAAATAGCATATTTTGAAAAATTAGAAGACTGGAGTGACATACATTTAAATACAGATTGTCTGCATGGTTTTCCAATGTCTAAAGACAGTACAGTATATAAAGAGAGTGAGGAGACATCTAGTGGTGCAAGTGAGCAGCAACAGATAGTTAAAACAGAAGTTGCATCACCTTCACAGAAATTGATTGCATCAGAAAGAAAAGATACAACCAAGAAACAGATAGATACACAAAAGATGGAAAGTAGTCAAACACCATTTTGCCTGTGCCAGTAAAGCTGTTTTTCATTCATCTACAGAATTCGTTCTTTCACATCTCAAAGCAGCTCAATTCCTCAACATTTTGAACTAAGATTTTGAACTTTCTTCATATGAGTTTCTTGCAGGAACACAATATCAGGTCTCAGGCTCTTAACAGAATTCCACACCTTATGGATCTTATCACATTGAGTGCCCTAAGGAGGGGCAATCGTGGGGGGATTTGCAGGCCATTGCGGTGAATCCGTGGGGCAGCGGGTGAAGCCCCATCACCCCACATTACTGCCTTCTCTATCACAAAGTGTAGCTGCATGGCTTTTCCCCGCGCTGTCCCTATTGCTAGCAATGGGAACACGGGAAGCTTCCTGTGTTCTCCTTACTCTGTCATAGGATGCTTCCAGCACAGTTCAGGGATAGAGCCCTGCTGGAAGTAGCTGTGCATCATGTGATAGGATCCAGTAGGTTTTATCCTTGAACTGTGCTGGAAGCATCATATGACTGGCAAGAAAGCCCATGTGATGAAGTTGTTTATCTTGTGAATTGTGAACCTAGGCCATTCACATTTAAATAAAGGTATTTTCCATTATTTTAATTTTTAATTTATTTTTACACTATCTTCCATTATTTTAATTTTGGTTGTATCTATAACATTGATTGTATTGAATTTAATAAATACCTAGATTTAGTAAATTGAATACAATTTATTTCATAAATATTAACAACATTAAAATCATGGAAAATGCAGCATTAATTTTACAGTTTTCCATTCTTCACCTTTTATGCATCTCTCCATCCCCTAAACATGGCGACAAAGACATTAGCCTTCTCCACATGTGCAGCTACAAATGAGGAGTCATGTATATAGTGACGCCAAGAGATTTAACACTTGGTGTGTCCTCCCCCTTTTATATGCAACTCCAGAATAGAACATTCAGTTTTATCTCCCCCCCCCCACATGCCATACCATATATACTCGAGTATAAGCCAACCAAAATATAAGTTGAGGAACCTAATTTTACCACAAAAAACTAGGAAAACTTATTGACTGCAGTATAAGTCAAGGGTGGGAAATAAAGCAGCTACTAGTAAATTTAAAAATAAAATGGATACAAATAAAATTACATTAATTGAGGCATCAATAGGTTACATTTTTAAATATTTACATAAAACTGTAAATATTTACATAAAACGGTAAGTGACCCTGTTGAGGCTCTTTTTTCTCTCTGGGACAGAGAGATGACAAGGGCTATTGACACGATTGCTCCAGAACGCCCCCTCTTGAGTAACCGAACTAAACCAGCTCCTTGGTTTACTGAGGAGCTGGCAGCGATGAAGCGAAAAAAGGCGAGGCTAGAGTGCGTGTGGCTTCGGAAGCGGAGCAGATCAGCCCATGCGTGCCTGGTCTCTTATCTGAGGACATACAACGCAGCAACAAAAGCTGCACAAAATACATCCATTGCGGCCAAGGTGGCCGCTGCGAAAAACCGTCCAGCGGAACTGTTCCGAGTTGTTAGAGGACTTTTAAACCCGCCACAGTGCGAGATCCCAGACAGCTCGGCTCTACGCTGTGAAGAATTTGCTTGGGCCTTCGCGGATAAAGTTGCGCTGATCCGTTCCGATACCACTTTAACGGCAGTCTCTGAGGATGTGACACGAGCATCTGCTTGTCCGATTTTGATGGATTTGTTTCCATTGGTTCAGCTTGAGGATGTGGACAAGATCCTTGTAGAAGCTAGGCCTACCACATGCATCCTAGACCCCTGCCCATCCTGGCTGATTAAAGAAGCCAGAGGGGGTTTGGCAGAATGGGTTAAGGTGGTGGTTAATGCCTCCTTACAGGAGGGCAAAATTCCAGCCAGCTTAAAGCAAGCTGTTATAAAACTGCTATTGAAAAAACCATCACTAGACCCCACTCAATTAGTGAACTATCGGCCAGTTTCCAATCTCCCCTATTTGGGCAAAGTCATGGAACGTGTGGTGGCCTCGCAACTCCAGGGGTTCTTGGTAGACACTGATTATCTTAATCCGGTACAGTCTGGCTTTAGGGCGGGACATGGTACTGAAACAGCCTTGGTCGCCTTGGTAGATGATCTACACCGGGAACTCGACAGGGGAAGTGTGTCCCTGTTGGTTCTGCTGGACCTCTCAGTGGCTTTCGATACCGTTGACCACGGTATCCTTCTGGGTCGCCTTGCAGAAATGGGGCTTGGGGGTACTGCTTTGCAGTGGCTCCAATCCTTCCTGGAGGGTCGTACCCAGAAGGTGTCATTGGGTGACACCTATTCGGCTCCACAACCGTTGTCTTGTGGAGTCCCTCAGGGTTCAGTACTCTCCCCGATGTTATTTAACATCTACATGAAACCGCTGGGAGAGATCATTCGGAGTTTCGGAGTAAGGTGTTATCTGTACGCAGATGATGTCCAGATCTGTCACTCCTTTCCACCTGTCACCAAGGAGGCTGTCCAGACTTTGAACCGGTGCTTGGCTGCTGTGTCGGACTGGATGAGGGCTAGCAAATTGAGACTTAATCCAGACAAGACAGAGGTCCTCCTGGTCAGCCGAAAGGCCGACCAGGGCATAGGGTTACAGCCTGTGTGGGATGGGGTTACACTCCCCCTGAAGACGCAGGTTCACAGTCTGGGAGTGAGCCTGGAACCCCAGGTTTCGGCGGTGGCCAGGGGAGCTTTTGCAGTTAAGATTCATGTGCCAGCTGCGCCCGTACCTTGGGAACTTCGATCTGGCTACGGTCGTCCACGCTCTTGTCACATCCCGAATAGATTACTGCAACGGACTCTACGTGAGGCTGCCTTTGAAGACAGTTCGGAAACTGCAACTAGTCCAATGGGCGGCGGCCAGATTACTGACTGGAACTACATACAGGGAGCATACCACCCCCATGTTGTGTCAGCTCCACTGGCTACTGTCCAATTCCGAGCTCAATTAAAAGTGCTGGTTTTGACCTTTAAAGATCTATATGGTTCTGGCCCAGCTTACTTGTCCAAATGCATCAGCCGCTACGTCCCACCTCGTAATTTAAGATCATCCTGGGAGGCCCTGCTCTCGCTCCCGTCTACTTCTCAAATGCGGTTGGTGGGGATGAGAGATAGGGCCTTCTCGGTGATGGCTCCCTGTTTGTGGACTCCCAATTGATATACGATCAACCTCATCCCTCCTGGCATTCAGGAAAAAGGGAAATCCTGGCTATGGGACCAGGCGTTTGCACATTTGCACGATGCAGCACTTTAGATTGGATTGTAATAGCAAGCTGGTGGACATGGCCCAATGCTTCTATTATGGACGGAATACTGTTTTTAACTTATGTGAATGTATATGATGTATTTTAATGCTAATTGTATTTTTGTTGCACTCTAGACCTGAAGGATCCCTCAATAAACCACTTTAGACCAGCCGTGATTAAATGCTTTATTTAGAATAAAGGAAAAGAATAAAAGAGATAAAAATATAGTCCATTGATGCCCCCAGCATCAAAGTATTGCAATGCAATAGTCCAAAGAGTAGACGGCTCAATAAATGCAGAAATAGTCTTGGTGCCCCAATGGGCTAAAATCCTGGATAAATCCTTGGCAACAAAGGCTTGGCAAATACTTGAGCACAATAACTTGAAGGCCCAACGGCCCAGGCTTGAACTTGAGTTCCGTGGAGCTTGGCAAGGAAGCTGAACGTTGGCAAGGAAGCGGAGCATCTCTGGGACCTGAATTAAATAGGCCCCCCCAAAGCTTTGATCTTGAAGGCGCTGACTTCGACACAGCCCGTTCCCATGGACAGTTTGCCGGCTTGACTTTCTCATGCCTCCCGAGGAAGGAAGGTATGTCAGCTCATTAGTAGCTGCATCTGGAGAAAGGGGAGGCAACAAGGCTTTGCCTTCCCAGTGCTTTTTATCGGCCTGCGTCTGCCCTTGACCACTGGCTGACACAGCGGCTTCTGCAGAGGTTTGCTTTCAGGCCTAGCTGAGGTCTTGGAATTAACATGGCGTTTGTCTGGCTTAGCTATGGAACCAGGCTGGGGCCTGACAATTTTAATGTATTTTAATGCTAACTGTATTTTAATGTATTTTAATTCTGACTGTTTTTTGTTTTCTATTATATGTATACCGTGTTTTTGGCATCAAATTGTCGCCGTTGTTAGGCCGCTCTGAGTCCCCCCTCGGGGGTTGAGAAGAGCGGGGTAGAAATTGTGGAAATAAAAAATAAATAAAAAATAAATTTAAGATAAGATTGTCCAACTCTGATTAAATCATTATTGTAAGCCCCCCCCCCGGTGGTACAATGGGTTGAAAACCAACAAGTTGGGAATTTGAATCCAGGGACAGCGTGGATGAGCTCCCTCTGTCAGCTTCAGCTCCCCATGTGGGGACATGAGAGATGCCTCCCACAAGGATGGTAAAACATCAAAACATCTAGGTGTCCCCTAAGCAATGTCCTTGCAGACAGCCAATTCTCTCATACCAGAAGTGACTTGCAGTTTCTCAAATTGCTCCTGACACACACAAAAAATTCTAACCATCTTCAATATAAATGTGCTTATGTATCCTTCCAATAATCACCATATTTTTCAAATTTTAGCTATGCATTTTGGAGAAAATGTTGTGTGTATATGAATAAGGAAAAGTGGGAAGACTGGTGCCGAAACAGGAGGAGAGGAAGGTGCATGCTGCAAGAGGAGGAGAGGAAGGAGAGCTGAGTTGCTGTGAGGAGAGTTGAGGATCCTAGCAGGAAGGCGTGGGGCTGAAAGTAGCCCTTCTTTCAACCTCACACCTTCCCGCAAAGTTTCTCTCCCAAATATAAGCCGAGGGAGGCTTTTCAGCCAAAGAAAAGGGCTGAAAAACTAGGCTTATACTCAAGTATATACAGTAAATAGCCATTTATTTTCTTAGTAATGATAATAATAGATTTAAGATATAAGAAAAATAATATATGAACTTAATAACATTACAATACATGAGTAACAAAGAAATGAATTGGGGGGGCAGACCCTAACCTTCTATAGCTCTTCAAAGTGATTGAAATGTCCTGTGTTGCTAACCTGCTTTGCGTAGTTCTCATATCACTTGGGTGGGGGAGAGATTAGTATGCTTGCACATTTTGGTTTTGCGCTATATAAACATTGAGATTCCAACATCCATTGACTTCAACTAGGACAGTGTACCTCAATTCAGGCTTCTCAAATATATCCAGCAATGAGAAATCCAATTGGTGGCTTAAGGCTGCTCTGAGTAGAATTTGTTTGGTTGAGAATATATTGGATTGTCTTAGTGAAAGGGCTGGAATGCCTCTCTGCTGTGCATCATATACTGTATTATTTATAAACAATAAAGTGTATGCTATAGCAATAATGTGTGTCATTTTTTTCACACTGATAAAATTCCTGGGGATGTCTGGAATTACATCCAGTTTCAGAATGAGATAATAATAATAAACTTTATTTATAACCCGCCCCATCTCTCCTATGGGGACTCAGGGTGGCTCACATGAGGCCAAGCCCAAACAACAAATTACAAGAAAATAAAATCAAATACATCAGCAATAAACATAACAAAATACATACATATAAATAAAAACAATATACAACAAAATATCTAAAATCACAAGGGCAGGGCGGGCCACAGGCAACATATAAAATGTTAAAATCTCAGGGTGAGATAAGCGGAATAGCATCCTTTACAGGAAAAAGAAACATCCTTTAGGGGGGGGGGGATGGAATCCGAAACACGGGAGCATTAAGGAAGAACAGTGATGGAACTTAAATAGCTATTCTCCAAAGGCACAGCGGAAAAGCCAGGTTTCTAGTTGTTTTTTGAAGGTCTCCAGAGTGGGGGCTTTCCTAATCTCTCCAGGCAAGGAATTCCAGAGTTGGGGGGCCACAGAGGAGAAGGCCCTCTCCTTTGTGCCCAACAACTGAGTCTGTGAGACTGGCAGGGGTGAAAGGAGGGCCTCCCCCAGGGAGTGGAGGGTTCGCACTGGTTCATGGAGGGAGATTCGACCACAAAGGTAGACGGGTCCCAAACCGTTTAGGGCTTTATAGGTGATCACCTGTACCTTGAATTGGGACCGGAAAATAAATGGCAGCCAGTGAAGCTCTTTAAACAGGGGGGTTGACCGCTCCCTGTAACTTGCCCCAGTTATTAATCTGGCTGCTGATCGCTGGACAAGTTGTAATTTCCGGACCGTCTTCAAGGGTAGCCCTATGTAGAGTGCATTGCAGTAATCCAATCTAGAGGTAACCAAGGCGTGGACCACCATGGTCAAGTCAGACTTGACGAGGTTTGGTCACAGTTGGCGCGCGTGTTTTAACTGTGCGAAGGCCCTCCCAGCCACCGCCGACACCTGCGCATCAAGCTTCAGCGCTGAATCCACTAGGACCCCCAAACTGCGGACCTGTGACTTCAGGGGGAGTGCAACCCCATCCAGCACATGTTGCCACCCAATGACTGACCTGAAGGACCTCTGTCTTATCGGGATTGATACATCGTCCAGAACCAAGCAACACATTGAATTTCCCATTCCAAGTCTCTCAAATAGATGTGGAATGATGTTCAGCTTATGCATCTTTACCATCTCCTTCATTGACACAAAAAATGGCCACATCCTAGCAAGATCTGAGACTATCCTTTGTTCATGGTAACATCATGCAGCAATTCATTTAATTTGTTAGCTTCCTTCAGAATAATACATAAAACAAATATTCAGAAATACTCACAATCCATGGATATTCAGATGAACACCAGGTTTTTGACTGTACTCCAATTATTCCACGATCTGGAACATTTTGAGCAAGCCCAAGTCTGAACATTTCAGATTGACTTGCCTTATAAACTCTATCCCCTATTAAAATGAAAACATTTGGAAATGATATTGCCACATCGTTTACTTGTGAAATTAAGGCTCTATCTAGAATTGATGCTGGTATTCTGATTAATTCTACATTTAAGAATGCATCACTTGTAAAGTAAACGCCAGCATCTGTTACTAAAACAGCTGTTAATGGAAAGCATGCTGCCCATGTCACTTTAGCAACTGTGCCAGGTGGAGAAGAGATCTGAAGATGCGCTGGATTACTTAATGTTTGTATAGGCTGGGCAATAACAAAAGGAGTATCCAGAATAAAACAGTCCTGAAAAGTAACTGCTTTTCCATACATCATTGCAATGTTATCATTTGATAAGGTAGGCACTTCATGTGTCCAGATTCTAAAAAAAAGAAGACAAAAATAATGATATTTCATGGTTTTTATAAAAACAGTATTTTGTGCTCAATTGGAAGATATTTATTTTTTTTAATTACGTGCTAAAAAGAAAACAACAACACACATAAATTCCAAATCAAAAAGTTCCAACATGACCCACCCCACAATCTTCCCATCCCTGCAGAAATAAAGAACAGAAATAAAATAAATAAATAACTGAAATAAAAAATAACATTGAAAACAAATGGACTTTCCTCTCACCAAGCAAAAGCAACTATCAAATAATTACTCATACTTATTTTGCTTGATTACTTTTCAACTTCTGCTAAACATAAACACCATATTTGACATTAAAACAATACCTCAACTAATATTCATATCAACAATTTATCCACTTTAATACAATTTTCAAATGTTATACATTTTGGGAAATCCGTCTTAATGACTCCCAAAATGTTATCCCTTTCAAATGATTGTAATCTTTTGATCAAATATGATCTTACTGTGTTCCAACATTTTTAAATGTATCTTATATTGTTTTATTTCCCATTCAATAATTATTCCACGTGACCACAAATGGTATTGATACATATACTTTAAATATTCCACCTTTTAATCTGTTTAAATTTTATTATATTCCAACTTTTTAAATATGGTATCTTACTATAACTCCCTTTCATTTTAAATGTTCCACCTGCCCATAGATATTAATACAAGAGATATAAGCATGTTTAATTCTTGTAATTTTGTATTTTATATTTCATTTCTTTTTTATTTATTTCATCACTCCTCCCCCTTCTATACAGAAAATAGTTAATTTATTCATTTTAGTCCTTTGTTTTCCCCAGTCTCAGTGCTATTCTTACAAGCCAAGCTATCCTTCTGGCCTTCAGGAGGTGCTATTGCCTTCCCTATTGCACATGCACTTCAGTGCGGGTCCTTTCCCCAACATCACCAAATTCCTGGTGGGGCACCTCTCTTCGCCCTCCTGGCTTTGCCCCTCTGGATGCCAGCTGCCCTTCACCATGCATTCTGTGGCATGTGTGGAAGATGCCCTAATGAGCATGCAGCTGATGGAACTGTTGTCCCCACACAGAAGCTCCACCAGCCGTGTGCTTATTAGGGTGGCTTCCACATGCGACAAGTAATCAAAGATCTGGAAACCACGTCTTAAGAGAAGTCACTTAAAGAGATGGTTTAGCCTCCAGAAGAGAACACTGAGAGGAGACATGATAGGCATGCATAAATATTTGAAAGGGTGTCATAAGGCTTTGGTCCTGGGCCTGGTGCTATTATTCAGCATCTTTATCAATTATTTGGATGATGGAATAGAGGCCATGTTTATCAAATTTGCAGATGACACCAAATTGGGATGGATTGCTAATCTCCCAGGTGACAGAACCAGAATTCTAAATGCCTTGACAAAACTAACAAAGTGGATTTCAAGAGAGAGAATAGTATGACATTAAGGCAGAAAATATGAAATACAGAGATATCAGATGGATGACAACTTGCTTGAAAGGAGTACACATTAAATGGATTTAGGTGTCTTAGTAAACAACAAGATGAAAATGAGTCAACAGTGTGATTTGGCAGCTTAAAAAGCCAACTGAATTCTAGCCTGTGTCAATAGTATAGTGTCTCAATTGCGGGAAGTCATAGTCTCATTCTATTCTGCTTTGGTCAAGCCACACCAGAACTACTGTGTCTATTTCTGCGCACCACAACCCAAGAAGGATATTGATAAACTGGAACATTTCCAGAGAAGGGTGACCCAAAATGATCAAAGGTTGGGAAATCAAGCCCTATGAGGAACATCCGAAGGAGCTGGTTATGTTTTTGGTTTGTAGAAAAGAAGTCGGGGGGGCATAAAAGCAATGTCTAAATATTTTAACATCATATTGGGGAGAGGACAAACTTGTTTTCTGCTCCTCTGGAGACCAGTGCACAGGGCAATGGATTCAAATTGCATGAAAAACATTCTACCTGAACATTAAGAATAACTTCCTGGTGATAAGAGCTGTTCAGCAATGGAATATGCTACCTTGGAGTATGGTTGAGTCTGCTTCTCTGGGAGTTATTAAGGAGAGGCTGGATTATAATATCTTAGGGATGCTTTGATTCTATGTTTCTGCATGGCAGGGAGTTAGACTGGATGGCCCTTGTGGGCTCTTCCAACTCTGTGATTATATTAATCTATGAATGAATAAAAGTATAAGCATGAGTAAGTGACTGAGTAAGTACCAAATAGTAACTTTATCTTACTTCACTTGTGTAATTCAGTCCTTGTTATTCTGGCTCTCAATAAGAGTAGCCAAATATACAACTTAACAAAATAAAATAGCTCATTAAAAAGAAATTGACAAAATGTGCTAACCAGATACATACATGCGCGCACACACACACACACACACACACACACACGCACACACACTCAGCAGCAAAGGACCAGAAGTAAATGGCAGTTCAAAGTTTTTTTAAAAAATAGAAAGGGACAACTAGCAACTGCGACTTCCATTCAAACCATAGAAAGTAGTTAGAGAATACAGTATTAGCAGCTACAAAGGCTCAGTCTGGTAAAATTGAAACAGGGAGATAAGGAAACAGAATAACAGGTTGAACAAGACCAGGATACTTGGACAAAGGTCAGAAATTAGCCAACAGATAAAAAAATTCTGGTCACTTACAGCTAACCTTTGGATAAATTAACTCAGCTAATATTTCATTACATGGATTGATGTCCATTTTTAAAGTTCCAGGTGAGTCTGCTCAAGATTGACAATGAGACCCAATGAATCCAGAAGGTCAACTGTGAGACAGATTTAATCAAGAGTGGGCAGCAAGGAACCATGTACGGAGAAATATGGTTCTGCTTGAGTCACACTGACATGGACCTCATAAAGATTGGAGGAACTGTACAAAGTATTGATGGGAGGACACGAAAGTTAGGGGCCTTTCTTCTCACAGCAAAGCAAATGAAATGACTGTGCAACAGGTGGATTGTGATATGACACTATACATCAGTGGTTCCCAAATTTTTTTGGCCTACCACCCCCTTTCCAGAAAAAACCCCTCACCGCCCCCCCAGAAATTATTTTTTTAATTTAATAGCAATTAAACAGATAGATATATGTATTAATGCAGTGGTTCTTAACCTTTCTAATGCCATGACCCCTAAATAAGGTTCCTCATGTTTTGGTGACCCCCAACCATGGGGGCGGGGCGGGGCCAGGGGCTTGGCCCCCCAGGTGATCAGTGACCGGAATTCCGGCCCTTGGGCCGGTAGAAGTTGGACAGCCCTGCTAGATTAAAGCCTGAAGAGCTGACCATGTCATCAAGGGAGTGTTAACAACAATCTGTTAATTACAGCCACCTGGGGATTCAAGGCTGGGGGAAGTTCATTAGCCATAATAGTTGTTATGTGGTTAGCAGTTAGGTTCCATGAGAACATGTAATGAATGAAATGGTGAAAGGAAACTGGGGAGGGATATAACTTGTGGATCATTTGTTTAGAGTTTAGAAGCGACTTTCTATCTACTTGTAAGACTTGGAAAATAAAGGGCCTGTATCCAAATTGATCTGGGAGCCATTCTTTCCTAGAAGTCTACAGTTTATGATGGACTTGTCCATCTGTCTTGGACATAAAAAAGTACCGGGAGAAACTATCCTCCTCACACAATTAAAAGTATAGGGAAACACTTGTTGAGCATTGGAGCAGGAAGTAAAACAAATTACCCTTCCTGGAAGACAATTTAAAAATCTTGTCATATACCCCCTCTGCATGATGTTAAGAACACAGACCACTGCTGTTATAACAGTTCAGCCATGATGTTGAATCTGAAGCCTGTTGTGGAAAGCTAGAGAGGATGTGAGAAGACGGCTGACTGAGAAATCAAATATGTTGCTTGCTTTGGTCTTAAGAGTTTTTCCTGTAAGACATCAGACTGCACTACACTGATGCTGATAATCCATTTGTATGAGTCACAGAGGTATTTGTTACCACTGACTACAAAGCTTTATGGTTTTTTGGGAGCTCACTGGAGACTGACAGCCAATATCTCACAGACCATCACTTTGAGCAGCACTAATCTGGATCAACCATTTTACCTTGTGGACAGGACAGACCTCTTTAATATGTGCAGCCATGTTGTTACTATATTTGCATAAATTTCTAGAAACTCATCATGCACTGCTAGCCGATAACTCATTGACTGGTACAAGCCATTGATCACCACTCAATGACACTGATTGAAGACATCATTCGTCAGAGTCTAACAGCAGGCCTCAATACTGCTTCAAATGGGTGCAGCAAGAAGTGTTTGCTTCAATCTTTTTCTCATACCTTTTCCATATCATGAGAAGATTAGCTCTTATTATGTTTTTATTAAATTCCTTATTCATCTTATCCTTTTCATACCACAATTAGTCATGCCACCCAAATCTTAAGTTATGGCCCTTTAAATTGAGTAACTCACTGCTCTCCAATTTAATCAAATCCTTAAGCCAGCTAAAACTTGCTGCTTCATAATAATATCTAAGATCTGTCTGCGCTAGGCCTCCTCTATCTTTCACCAGGCCCAGATTAACACTTTTTGGCACCCTAGGCCACATTTTGGAATGACCCCCCCCCCCATCACTCAGGCCCACACTTAAAATAAAACCTCATCTTCTCCTTTAATCTTCAAAAAGCGTATTGCTGATGATTTTTTGTATTGAGAGAAACACATAATTAGTAACTAGTCCTAGATATTAGGTTATTATTAACCCTTACAGTACCAACAGTGCCTCGAGACAGCCCAGGGAGTGTTACAGTATTGTACTACTACCGGCACTGAAAGCGTTAAAAAATACGCGCGTAACGAAGGTTAAAATAACGATACTATGCCCCTTAAAATAATAATAATAAAATAACACTTTATTTCTAACCCACATCCATCTCCCCATTGGATCCATGAATACATGCACATTTACAGGAACAACAGCACAGCATGAGAAATCAGTCCTTTCTTACAACATTAGAGATTTCTAGAAACATTAAAGGTAATGCAAGCAGGCACTCAGACTATGAAGCTGAAAAGCCATTGGATCCATGAATACATGCACATTTACAGGAACAACAGCACAGCATGAGAAAACAGTGCTTTCTTACAACATTAGAGATTTCTAGAAACATTAAAGGTAAATGCAAGCAGGCACTCAGACTATGAAGCTGAAAAGCCATTGGATCCATGAATACATGCACATTTACAGGAACAACAGCACAGCATGAGAAAACAGTGCTTTCTTACAACATTAGAGATTTCTAGAAACATTAAAGGTAAATGCAAGCAGGCACTCAGACTATGAAGCTGAAAAGCCATTGGATCCATGAATACATGCACATTTACAGGAACAACAGCACAGCATGAGAAAACAGTACTTTCTTTCAACATTAGAGAAATACATGGGTTGCTTACCATGTAACCATGGTTCCTTGAGTGGTCACCTGTGAATGCATACATAAGATATTTGCGCCTGCGCAGAAATAATCCGGAACCCTCTAGAAGAAAACTCAAAAGCCTCGCTGAAGCCCTGCCCATCACTCCCCCCCACCGCCTATATAGCCAGTGGGAGGGGCTTCAGCCCTCACTTCTCTCTAGCGCGAGAGACCGTAATAACAACGTGAGGGCATGACCAGAGGGGAGGGCAGGTGACCACTCAAGGCTGTATGCATTCACCCAGGTGACCACTCAAGGAACCATGGTTACATGGTAAGCAACCCATGTTTGCCTTTTCGTGGTCAACTGTGAATGCATACATAAGATAGAATAGCGAGCTGACTGACCTAGGCCTGGTGGGTGGTCATGCCACCGCAGAGAAAAGGACCGCACGTCCAAACTCCGCCTGTTTCTTAGAAAGTATGTCCAGTTTGTAATGAGAGACAAATGTATGATGAGAAGACCACGTGGCCGCACGGCACACAGCATCAAGGGAAACGCCCCTCATGAATGCCGTTTTTCCCCCAATGTTGAGACCGCTCTCGTGGAGTGTCCTTTCAATTGTTCTGGCGGATCCTTCCCCGCCATGCGATAAGCCTGGCGAATAGTTAATACAATCCAGGACGAAAGTCTCTGGGAGGAAACTGGAAGGCCACTGGCGTCCTTCCTATATTTAACAAAGAGTCTGGGTGACTTCCTCACTGGAGCAGTTCTGTCAATATAATAGGCCAGCGCCCTCCTCACATCCAGGAGGTGTAAATTTGTTTCTATAGGCGTAGTAGGGTTTTGAAACAAAGCTGGTAAGACCAGTTCCTCAGACATGTGGAATCTAGAGACCACCTTGGGTAAGAAAGTAATATCTGTCCGCAAAGTTACCCTGTCCTTATGAAAGTTGGTGTAAGGTTGATCGGCTCTCAACGCGCACAGTTCACTAGCGCGTCTTGCGGACGTGATAGCCACAAGGAACGCAGTTTTCCAGGACAGAAATGAAACGTCATTCGATACTAGCGGCTCAAACGGCGGTTTGGTCAAGGCTAACAGAACTAGTTCCAGACTCCATACCGGAGTAACTGGAGCAACTGGTGGACGAAAACTCTTAAACCCCTTAAGAAAGGTACGTACAATCGGGTCCTCAAAACATGAAGGAAGGCCTGCCCGTTTACGGTACCAGGAAATGGCCGCTAGGTAACATTTCAAAGAAGCGTGTGATAGTCCCTTTTCAGAAATGTTAAACAAGAAATCTAACACAGTGGAATTCGGGACTTTCAAGGGGTCCAGCCCCTTGGGGGAGAGAAACTGAACAAACCTGGACCACTTATATCTATAAGCCTTCTTAGTAGAAGTTTTATGGGCCGCCTCCACGATCGCCAGAACTGGCGCTGACAGCTGGTCCAACGCTGTTACTCTGGAGGGTGCACCCTCCAAGCTGTGAGTCTCAGCTTCTCGACCTCCGGGTACAGCACTCGGCCCTGCTGTGCCAGTAGGAGGTCGGCTCTGCAAGTCAGAGGGACAAACTCCCCCTTGGCCATCTCCAGGAGCGGGGAGAACCATTGCTGCCGGGGCCACCATGGCGCAATGAGTATGCAGCGCGCCCTTTCCCTGCGGAGTTTGGCCACCACCCGCAGAAGTAGAGGGAACGGCGGGAAGGCGTACAGTAGGTCCTGGTCCCATGGTGTTAGGAACGCATCTCCCAGACACCCCTGCGCCAGGTCCGCATGCGTCCTGGCGCAGAAGAGGTAGCATTTCTTGTTGTGTCCTGTGGCAAAGAGGTCGATTCGTGGGGTGCCCCACGCCTGAAACAGCCGATCGACTTCCTCCTGATGCAGCGACCACTCGTGGTGGGCCAATGGAGTCCGGCTCAGTGCGTCTGCCAGGACGTTCTGTTCGCCTGGGAGATAAGTTGCCAATAGGAATACGTTCCTCGCGATGCACCATTCCCAGATGGTGAGTGTCAGGGCCAGAAGGGTTTTGGAATGTGTTCCCCCTTGTTTGTTTATATAAAACATGGTGGTCGTGTTGTCTGTGACCACGTTGACCACCTTGTTGACGACCAGCCTCTCGAAGGAGAGGAGTGCCCTGTGAACCGCCAGGAGCTCCAACACATTGATGTGTAAAGAACGTTCCTGTTGGTCCCACATGCCCTGGGCCACCAGGTCGCCGGAATGTGCTCCCCAGCCCGTCATTGACGAGTCCGTGGTGACCGTCACTGACGCCGTAGGGGGGTTGAACGGCATCCCTGCAGAGACCTTGGTTTGGTCCAGCCACCACAGCAGGGAAGATCTGACCAATTGCGGAAGGCACAAAGACGTAAACGGGTCGTCCGTCCTGGGGCGGAAGACCTCCAGGAACCACGACTGTAGGGGCCTGAGGCGTAGCCTGGCATATGGCGTAACAGCTGTCGTGGACGCCATGTGTCCCAACAGGACCTGGATCTGTTTGGCCCGTACTGTAGTGCTGTGGATGGCCTGCAGCAGGAGGGCCCGGAGGGTATAGAACCTGTCCTGGGGCAGGTAAGCCTTCCCTTCCGTGGAGTCCAGTACTGCCCCGATGAACTGGATCCGCCGTGTGGGGGTCAAGTGTGACTTGTCTGCATTCACCACCAGACCTAGAGACTGGAGGAGAGACAGTGTGGTGATTATGTTATTTTGTACACGGATATGGGAATTTCCTACGATGAGCCAGTCATCTATATAGGGGTAGACCGTTATTCCGCGGGTGCGGAGGAACGCGGCCACAACCGCCATGCACTTCGTGAACACGCGGGGGGCGGAGGCCAAACCAAATGGGAGGACATTAAAATGGAATGCCCTGTCCCCCACCATGAATGCCAAAAACCTGCGGTGAGGGGGCGCAATAGCGATGTGGAAATAGGCGTCCCTAAGGTCCACCGTGGCGAACCACATACCCCTATCTAGGAGAGGAAGGATGGAGGATAGTGTGACCATCCTGAATTTCTTGGGGACGATGAATTCGTTTACTCCCCTTAGATCTAATATGGGCCTAACTCCCCCATCCCTCTTGGATATTGCAAAATATCTGGAAAAGAAACAAGCCGCATGCAGATAGGGTGAAACAGGGGATATTGCTCCCTTTTTTAATAGGTTCTCAATTTCCTGCAGTAGAACAGGAGATGGATGCGTAGCCCGAATCTGGCCCACAGGGGGAGGGCGTACGAACTCAACAAAGTAACCGCCTCTGACAATGTTCAGGACCCACGAGTCCTGAGTGATGGAGGCCCAAACAGTATAAAAACAGCTCAGCCTGTCCCCGAAATATGGAGAATCCAACTGGAGGCATTCGGTTGAGTTCAAACAGTAAAAACTGGGGCCTCCCTCTTTAACAGGTAGAGGGGGTATGTCCACCGGCTGTTCTGCACTGACTGCGTCAAAGACGCCGCTTAGAGGCAGGTTGGGGCTTGGTGGCTCCCTGGTAGGGTTGTTGATAAGGCCTGTTGTTGTTGTAGGGTTGTCTACGACCTCCCCTATAGCGGTTATTGCCCCATGTCTGGCCCCTACCCCCGCCACGGGAGTAGCCCCCAAAACCCCTGCGAAAGGAGTTACCAGAGGGTTGCCATCTTTCCTTTGGCTGTTGTGCAGACTGCGGTGGAAAGCCAAATCGATGGGCTGCTTGACGGGTTTGGTGTTTCTCCTTAAGGTCTACATCAGTTCCCGGGTTGAAAACCCCGTCATGATGCATGGGCAAGTCCTCTGCGAGTGACTTCCCCTCGTCGGACAGTGTGAAGAGCGCAGCCATGCATATTGGCGCATTGCCGTGGCATTCGCGAATAATCTTCCTGCCGAGTCCGCCATATACTTTGCCAAATCCTTTTGAAATTTGGCTAGCTGGGTCGCCTCCGTCAAAAAAGGCCGTGAAAATCTCTGTTCAGTTGGGGGCAATTGGTCCAGAAATGGGGCCACCTTGTCCCATAGGTAAGATTGATATCTCGCCATATAGAGTGCATAATGTGCTATTCTAGCAAATATGCTCGCCGATAGATGGGCCTTCTTCCCCATCGTATCGATCCGCCGTCCCTCTTTATCTAAGGGGGCAATGGTGGCGCCCTTTGATCGTTTGGACTTGGCAACGTCCACTACCACCGTGTTGGGCTTCTGCGGCCGCAACACCCAGTCGGCGGTGGAAAGGTCCACCCTGTACAGGGCCTCTGCCTTTCTGGAAATGGCCTGGACCGAATATGGCGGAACCCCAGGGACATCTATCAGTTTGATGAGGAATGGTGATAGGGGCACCGCAGTGGATGCCGCTGCACCCTGTTCCTCCGGGGTCCAGCTAGGGTCCTGGACGGAATCCCCAGCTGCGGTCGCAGGAAGCTCTAACGATGACAACATGCGTCCCATAGTAGCCATAAACTTTGCGAAGTCTGAGGGAAGCTGGGGCTCCTTATCCGTTTCTCTCAGGGTCCGCTCCCCTTCCCCCTCAGTGTCAGAGGTATACAGTTCATTATCTTGTTCCAGAATAGGCTGCGGATATGGAGGGGGATTGGTTGAATTAGCAGCCCTGTCCTGCATTACCGGCGTAGAGGGGACAGCAGGTGGCGCTGTTACAGCAGGCATCTGAGGAGGAAGGCTTGAAAGCGTTCCCGATACCATAGCAGGCTGCTGAGGGATCTGAGGGGCATACAGACCCCCTGCTGAGGCCCATTGAGTGGTCGATGGGGGGACTGCTGGGGCAAAATACACCATCTGTCCCATGGCGTTCAGCTGCCAAAACCCCTGCCCAACACCAGGCATCAGGGAGGCAGGAGCAGCTGCAGCTGTCATCGGAACGGGGAGACCAGGTGCTGTGAGGCCCTGAGCGGCACCTACCCCCAAAGAAGCAGACGTGGTCTGCAATGGATAGGGGAGCTCCGATGCCGACAGGCACGCTGCTGCATGAGCTCCCTGTCCAGGCAGCTGAAGGCCTGCCCATCCCGGCGTCGGGAGGTGGGTCCGTGGCGGGTCGATGTCCTCGGTATGGGGGACCAGCGGGAGCGCTTCCTTCCTTCCTCTCCTTTCAGGCTCCGGAGAAGAAGAGCAGGAGGAGCTCGATCGCTTCGCAGAGTGGCGGCGGCGTCGGTGCCGGCGCGACTCCCGGCTGTCATGCCGGGAAGGAGCTCTTGCTCGCCTCTCTCTAGCTCCTCCCCGAGGGGAGGAGGGGGGCGGGACTTGCGACGGGGAAAGGCCCGGCGGGGGCGGGGCCACCTCCCGGCTCGCAGCAGCAGCAGCGTCAGTGAAAGGAGTCTCCTGGTTTATCAGCGGTGCTGGGAGGGAAAGCGAAGGCATTGCCTGGGACGGCCTCTCATCCATGAGGGGCGTCCCCGCCCGAGCCACGCGCTCCTGCGTCTGCGCAGAGGGGGCATCGGTGGGCGCCATCTTTGCTGCCGCTGTTGCTAACGGAGGAGAGGCAGAAAGTGGTAGGGCCTCCGTTCCCGCCATAACTGAGGCGCCTTCAGTTGGCAAAGAAGGCTGGGCGCCATCTTTTGGCTCTGTCGTCTTTCCTTTCCTTGTCTTTTTCTTTGAAGGAGCCGCCATCTTCTTTTCCTTGGTAGGCACCTCGTCAACTGCTGTCAGTTCGGAAAACTGATAGGGGGCCCCCCCGGCGACACAGACTTCTCGAAAAGAAGCGCTTTAAGCCTGATTGCTCGGTTTTTCCTTGTTTGAGAGGAAAAACGTTGACATATGGGGCACATATGGGCCAAATGCCCCCCAGACATGCCAGGCAAGAATCATGGCGATCATTGTCTGGCAGAAGGTTAGGGCAGGTAGAACACTTTTTAAAGCCCGTTGTCAGAGACATCCTTGGGGTGATCTCCAATCCAGACAGGAAGATAAACTCACTAGTTGATGCACAGTCCGTAAGTCAGCGTAGGAGAATGTAGAGTAGTCAGGTTCAGTCCAGTAGGTCAGAAAATTCTTAAGGTCAGTCCGTATGAGCAATGCAACAGTGATTTCCTCAGAAATCACCAGAAAGCAAGAGGGTTCTCTCTATCTGCTTCACTCGAGCGCGGACGGAGAGAAGTGAGGGCTGAAGCCCCTCCCACTGGCTATATAGGCGGTGGGGAGTGATGGGCGGCTTCAGCGAGGCTTTTGAGTTTTCTTCTAGAGGGTTCCGAATTATATCTGCGCAGGCGCAAATATCTTATGTATGCATTCACAGTTGACCACGAAAAGGCAACCAGAAATATTGAGAGAGACCATAGTGCTGAAATATATATATTGAATAAAAATAAAAATAAATAAAATAAAAATAATATATATATATAATAAATAAAATAAAAATATATTTAAATAAAGCAATGCTTACACAGATAAAGATATATATACTAAACACATACCTTTATATTGAATTAAAATAAATAAAATAAATAATAAATATATATAATAAATTAAAGTAAATTAAATAAAAATATATTTAAATAAAGCAATGCTTACACCAGTGTTTCCCAACCTTTTTTGAGCCAAGGCACACTTTTTACATTTGCAAAATCCTGGGGGCGGGGCACACCACCAACCAAAATGACACAAAATGACACTTCAAAGCAAAAAATGTGGGATTATCTGGCAGTGTGGATTCAGATAACCCAGTACAAAGCAGATAATGTGGATGACCTGCCTTGATATTCTGGGTTATATGGCTGTGTGAAAAGGCCCAGAGTCCTTTATGTATTTATACCAGGGATGGGCAATTATTTTTTCCAAGGGGCCACACGAGAGGCAAAAAATATTATGGAGGGCCGCACCTAAAGGCTGAACTACATTCTACATAATATCAATTGAATTTCTTTAATAATAATAAAAAGGCACTACATTGTGTTTTTGATATATTAATAAGACTGATAAGAGTATATGTTATGAGCAATGAAAAAGAAATTGTCATAGGAAAAATGACATTTATTCACTCAAATTTTATAAAACATGGGTTAACAAAATGTGAACATTTGTATCATTTGTAATTCATTAGAGCTGTCAATCATCGTTAAGTTTGTTTTCCTCCCCCTTGGGACTTTGGAAATCTAGCTTTCTCTTTAGATTTTGCCTGGATCTCTACAGAAGAGGACGTGTTAGAGGGTTTGCCAGCCAGGCCTCAGTCAGGCCATTCTCTTGAAGTAGAAATTGATGCTTTTAGCAGAACTAAGGCTAGGAGAAAGTGCTGCTCAGTATAGACTTTGGAGTAACGGAGTAGCTTGCCAGGTAGTGATGACGAGAACAAGCTACTCTGATTGGTACAGAGGCACAAGCAGTGATTTGCCAGAGGACATCATGTGCCCTTTAGATAAGAACGGCCTGGATTGGTCAAATACCAGCCATGTGCGTTTGTTTACAATGTTTCTGAATGGATAGATATTGCGCATGGCAAGTGAAAGCTTTCCCTTGGCTGGTTTCCCGGGAAAGCGGCGTAGATTTGTTGCAACTTACAGAACATGGTGCCTTCAAAAGTAGATAACATAGCCTGTGAAACAGAATTATTAACTGCGCAATGCCTTTTAACAAATAAGAGTAGAATGCTAAAGAATGCTTTGTTTAATTGGATGATAAAATGAATTGATGTATGCCAGCCAATACCTGAGGATAAAGAAGGGCGGGACTTGGGCTTTGTCGCCATTGCTTGTATAAAACCTGAATGCTTAGAATGTACTGGGCTCTTGCCCATTAGCAGCGAGTTCTGCGGGCCGATCCCGTCAGCTGATGTCCTGGAAATAAAGTTTGGCTTCATTTGAACTGTAGTAAGATTGTCGCGTTGTTCATCGATCCCTGTGCTCGCACGGAAGCGCCGCCTGAGGTAAAAGTATTGCCTACAGAGTTTTGGGACTCTGAATTTGCCGCTACACTCTAGCACCAACTCTTCATATCTTGGATCTTGGATTCATTCTGCATATCCAGCACACCTGGATGGGACTGTGGAATCTCAAACGCCTTCAACTAGTCATTTGGCATCCAGAGGAAGGCTCTGTGCCTTCAATATAGGCCATTTGACTGGGGCTAAGAGAGTTCTCACCTCAAAGCCATTGAGAGAGAATTTGAAAAGCCATCCGGCTGAAAGCTTCCTGGACCCAAACAACTAAAGAACTGTAATGTATATTTTATTTTACTCCTGTTTGGAGAACTAAGTTCAGTACCTCAATAAGATAACTCCTTTTGTGAACAATAAAGCCTGTTTGAGTTATCTAAAGTGACTGGTTTGGTCCTTGGGAGTTCCAGTTCTCTATGGCAGGGCTGTCCAACAGGCGGCCCTGGGGCCTTACACGGCCCCCCAGCCCCTTGGCTACGGCCCCTTACCCTCCTGCAATAAATAATATATTTTCAAAATATTTTCAAAATATTTTTTTTGATTAAAAAATATTATTATTTATTATTATTATTTTTGGTCCCGCCCCCTTGGCTTTCTTTTGGCCGCCTCCTCGTCTCCTGAGGGTGGGGGCCACTGGGAGGGAGTGGCATCTCTCGGGCCCCGCCCCCCTGGGCAGCAAACAGGAAGAGCGACCCGGCCGCATGGGCGCTCCATGTGGCTCGGCAGAGCTCCTTCCTCCTTCTCATCCTCCCTCCCTTCCCAGGAGGAGTTATTGCAAGAAAGCATTCAGCGTTATGGTGAGCCACATTCCTCTCCCTCCTTCCATTCCACCCTTTCATCCTTCTTCCTTCCCTGCCCCTCCCTCTCTCTATCTCCTCTTGCTCGCTTCCTCCTCCTGTTGCTACGTGCACTCAGAGGCGCTCAGGCCCTCAGCACACTCGCCTCCATCGCCCGGCCTTCTTCTCCCCCCCCGGTTTCCTCTCTCTCTTTCTTCTCCCTCCTCCCTTTCCTTCCACTCTTTCCTTCTTTCCTCCGTCCCTCTCTTTCACCTTCTTTCCTTCCACCCACCCACCCACCCTTTCGTCCTTCCTTTCAACTGTTCTCTCCTCCTTGCCCCTCTTTTACCTTCCTTTCTTCCTTTCCTGCCACCCTTTTATCTTTTCTTCCTTCTCACTTTCCCTCCTCCCTTTCCTCCCTCCATTCCCTTCCATCCTTCTCTTCCACTCCTTCCTTCCTTCTCCTGTCCAGATCCATCATTGTTTGAGTCCACAGTGCTCTCTGGGTGTAGGTGAACTATAACTTCCAAACTCAAGGTCAATTCCCAAGCAAACCCTTTCAGTACTTTCTCTTGGTAATGAGAATTCAAAATGCCAGAGAGTTTGGTTCAATTCCATTGTTGCAAGAGTTCAGGATGCTCTTCGATTGTGTTTTAACTATAAATCCCAGAATGTCAAGGTCTATTTTCCCCAAACTCCATCTGTGTTCACATTTGGGCATATTGAGTATTCATGCCAAGTTTGGTCCTGATCCAACATTGTTTGAGTCCACAGTGCTCTCTGGATATGGGTGAACTACAACTCCAAAACTCAATACCCATCAAACTCTTGTAGTATTTTCTCTTGGTTATGGGAGTTTTGTGTGGGAAGTTTGATTCCATTCCATAATTGGTGGAGTTCAGGATGCTCTTTGTGTGGTAACTATCAATCCCAGCAACTACAACTCCCAAATGAGAAAAGCAATTTTTTGACTGATGGTCCCTCCTTGGGTTAGTATTAGTATGTTTTGTGGCCAAATTTGGCAGCAATGTGTCCAGTGGTTTTTGAGTTATGTTAATACTACAAAAGGAGGAGGCAGCCTGCGCAGCTTTTGGGGCTTCTGCCTCCTCCTTTTGGGGCGGAGCCGGGGGAGGGAAGGGGGCGGGGAGGGGGCGGAGCCAGGGGAGGGAGGGGGCGGAGCCGGGAGAGGGGGCGGAGCCGGGGCGGAGGCAGACCCTAAGGCCCCCCAGGTGATCAGTGACCGGAAGTCAGGCCCCGGTCCGTAGTTGGACAGCCCTGCTCTATGGGAAGGCAAGAAGAAGTCCCCTGGGAAGAGATGTCACGTCCTTGTTCCTTTTCTAAGCTCAATAGCCCAGGCGCGTCTTCATATCAGGGGTCAAGAACCTTTTTGACTCAGAGAGCCGTAAAAGCAAAATATTTGGAAATTTATTTCAGTGAGAGCCATATAATATATTTTAAATCTCAATTCAACTAAATGAGAATGTAATAAGCCCCTGAATTTATTCATAATAATAATGATGATAATATTCATTCAGCCTCTGCTAATAATAATAATGATGATAACAACAACAGCAACAGGTTCCTAGAGTAGGAGGAGACCTCCAAGGGCCATCCAGTCCAACCTCCTTCTGCCAGGGCCCTTCCATACAGGCCTATAATATGAAGGCAGAAAATCCCACAATATCTGCTTTGAACTGGATTATCTGAGAGTCCACATTCATATAATCTGGATCAAAGCAGAGAACATGGGATTTTATTCAGAAGTGTGGAAAGGAAATCAGACATCACAGGCACTTTCCCCACAGGCCTATATTATGCAGGCAGAAAATCCCACAATATCTGCTTTGAACTGGATTATCTGAGAGTCCACATTCATATAATCTGGATCAAAGAAGAGAACATGGGATTTTATTCAGAAGTGTGAAAAGGAAATCAGACATCACTGGCACTTTCCCCACAGGCCTATATTATGCAGGCAGAAAATCCCACAATATCTGCTTTGACCTGGATTATCTGAGAGTCCACATTCATATACTCTGGATCAAAGCAGAGAACATGGGATTTTATTCAGAAGTGTGGAAAGGAAATCAGACATCACTGGCACTTTCCCCACAGGCCTATATTATGAAGGCAGAAAATCCCACAATATCTGCTTTGAACTGGATTATCTGAGAGTCCACATTCATATAATCTGGATCAACGCAGAGAATTGTTGTAAACCGCTCTGGGCTCCGGAGAGAGCGGTCTACTAAATCGAATAAATAAATACATAAATAAATAAATATAATCTGGATCAAAGCAGAGAACATGGGATTTTATTCAGAAGTGTGGAAAGGAAATCAGACCTCACAGGCACTTTCCCCATAGGCGTATATTATGAAGGCAGAAAATCCCACAATATCTGCTTTGAACTGGATTATCTGAGTGCCCACATTCATATAATCTGGATCAAAGCAGAGAACATGGGATTTTATTCAGAAATGTGGAAAGGAAATCAGACATCACAGGCACTTTCCCCACAGGCCTATATTATGCAGGCAGAAAATCCCACAATATCTGCTTTGACCTGGATTATCTGAGAGTCCACATTCATATAATCTGGATCAAAGCAGAGAACATGGGATTTTATTCAGAAGTGTGGAAAGGAAATCAGACATCACTGGCACTTTCCCCACAGGCCTATATTATGAAGGCAGAAAATCCCACAATATCTGCTTTGAACTGGATTATCTGAGAGTCCACATTCATATAATCTGGATCAAAGCAGAGAACATGGGATTTTATTCAGAAGTGTGGAAAGGAAATCAGACATCACAGGCACGTTCCCCACAGGCCTATATTATGAAGGCAGAAAATCCCACAATATCTGCTTTGAACTGGATTATCTGAGAGTCCACATTCATATAATCTGGATCAAAGAAGAGAACATGGGATTTTATTCAGAAGTGTGAAAAGGAAATCAGACATCACTGGCACTTTCCCCACAGGCCTATATTATGCAGGCAGAAAATCCCACAATATCTGCTTTGAACTGGATTATCTGAGAGTCCACATTCATATAATCTGGATCAAAGCAGAGAACATGGGATTTTATTCAGAAGTGTAGAAAGGAAATCAGACATTGCAGGCACTTTCCTCACAGGCCTATAATATGAAGGCAGAAAATCCCACAATATCGCATAACCAAGAGAAAATACTATAAGAGTTTGGTGGGCATTGATCTTGAGTTTGGAAGTTGTAGTTCACCTATATCCAGAGAGCACCGTGGACTCAAACAATGTTGGATCAGGACCAAACATGGCTTGAAAACTCAATATGCCCAAATGTGAACATAGATGGAGTTTGGGAGAAATAGACCTTGGCATTTGGGAGTTGTAGTTGCTGGGATTTATAGTTCACCTACAATCAAAGAGTATTCTGAACCCCACCAACGATAGAATTGGGGCAAACTTACCACACAGAAGTCCCATGACCAACAGCAAATAAACAAACAGCAGGCAGGCAGGGAAGGAGGGAGGGAGAGAGGGAGGGAAGGAAGGAAGGAGGGAAGCCAGCCTCCGTGCTGCTAGGAAAGAAAGAGGCGGCAGAGGAAGTAAGGAGGAGACGAAGAAGGCATATGATGGAAGGAAGGAAGGAAGGAAGGAAGGAAGGAAGGAAGGGGAGGGAGGGAAGTCAGCCTCTGTGTTCTCCGTGCTGCTAGGAAAGGAAGAGGCATCAGAGGAAGTAAGGAGGAGACGAAGAAGGCATGGAAGGAAGGAAGGAAGGAAAGAGGGAGGGAGGGAAAAAGTCGGAGGGTGGGAGGAGTCCTCCCAGAGGAGGCTTTGTGAAGGAGGAGGACTGGAGGCTAGGAGGGAGCACTCGCAGAAGAAGGAAGGGAGGAAAAGGGCCGGCCTGGAACCCCCCCCCCCGGTCGCACACTCCTCCTCCTCGCCGTGGCTCAGCTCCTCCTCGCGCACGGAGGCGGAAGGTGCCGTGGCGTGGCGACCTGATCCGGCGCGCGCATGCGAAGAAGTGCCTGACGGTCTGGTCGCCATTTTTAAATTTGTTTAAATTTTTTTTAAAAAAAATTAAAAATTGATTTTGGTTTTAAATTGGGGGGTCCGGATTCGCCGCCCCCCATGGATGCCGCCCTAGGCCATGGGCTAGGGTGGCCTTATGGATGAGCCGGGCCTGTCTTTCACATCTATAAGATTCCTATAAGCACTTCTAGCTTTTTTGCTTTTTCATATGAAATTAACCAGATCTTTCCTCCACTGTTCAAAAACCTTTGCTCCCTTAATAATTTGTAAGTTTTGAAATAAAAACATTTTAGGTAGAACTATCATTTTTAATACTGCTATTCTCTCTATCCATGTTAGTTGAATTCTTTGTCATTTTTCAAGATCTGATTTGACCTCCTTCCAAGTTTTGTCACAACTTTTTTGATATACATTTTTGTATATCGCTGCAGGCGGTTTTGGAGGAAGGAGGACAGCCAGTTGAGAGCTGTCCTCCTCACCCTCGCCACCGCCAGGCGGTCTGTCAAAAGTTGGTAATTGACAGTATCAAATGCTGCCGTGAGATCCAATAACACAAGCAGCGCCGATCCGCCTCGGTCCAAGTGGCAACGGAGTAGGTCTGTGATGGAGACCAGGACGGTCTCTATCCCATGGCCAGAATGGAAGCCGGACTGGAAGGGGTCTAGCCAGATTGCATCATCCAAGAAAGCCTGCAGCTGCTCCATTGCTGCCCTCTCAATTACCTTGCCCAGGTACGGCAAATTAGACACTGGGCGGTAATTGGAGGGAGCCGCGGGGTCTAACCCTGGCTTCTTCAGCAATGGAGTTACCACCGCCTCTTTTAACTCCTCTGGAAAAGCTCCTTGCTCAAGGGAGCAGTTTACTATATTCAACAGAAGGCCGGGTAACCCCTCCATGCAAGATCGAATCAGCATGGAGGGGCACGGGCCGAGGGATCAGGTGGTAGGTCGAAGAGCTGCGACTATATTGTCAACATCCTCTGCGTCCAGTGGTCGAAACCGGTCGAAGGTGGATCCGGCGGAGGGCCACGGAGTCTCAAGCTCCTGTACTGTATCAACTGTGGCAGGCAGGTCCCGGCGGAGCGTCGCAATCTTGCCTGCAAAATGACTCTGAAAAGCCTCGGCAGTAAGGGGCCGATCATCATTGTTTGGGATGGTAGGGACCATCGTAAACTGCCGAATTATCTTGAACAATTGAGTCGGGCGTGAGTCTGCAGATGCTATCAGGGAAGCATAATGGGAATTTTTCGCTTCCTTGGTAGCATGCTCATAAGCCTCCATAAAGAGCTTATAAGTTGATTCTGAAGGTCCGTCATTTTGACTTAAATGGCATGAACCATCAGGAGATTTTTCTACGGAAAATGCGAAGGAACCGCTAGGCTAAGCTGGCCCATGGCATGCCTTGGTCCCCATGTAGTATTTTTACCAAAATTTGATTCAGTCTGTTTGCTAATATTTCAGCGAATAACTTATAATCACAATTGACTAATGCGATTGGGGGGGGGGGGGAGAGGAGTATGGGTTTATTAAAAAGTGATAATTGTATAGTTATTAAAATCTATTCTATGATTTGCATTTGATTGCTGTATAATGTTTTGTTATTTTTTTCCTTTTTCCTTTCTTCTCTTCATAAATGCCCCTTTTTCCTATTTTTTCTTTTTTCATATACGCAATAAAGTTTTTTTTAAAGACTATAACAACACGCATATGCCTCAATAGGAGAACAGTGCAAGAGACACATTTTCCTTCTTACTGCAATCCAAAAACCTATCCCAGAGAAATAAGAAGCCACCTGGACTCTAACAAATTTGTGCATCTAGATAGCATTCAGTTGAAAGATTTCAAATATGACATTTCTGGCCAAACAAATTAATTACAAGATGTTCTAATCAAACATCATGTAATTAGTTAGGCCTTCTCTCTTGAAGATTAGATTGTAGTCAAATAGAATGGTGGTGACTAAAAATAAATTTGAGAACGGTGGTCATGGAAATTATAAACTAGAAACATTTATACTCGCAGCTGATTCAACTTCCAGTGCTGCGCAGATGTATTTGATAATTATAAGTTCTATAAACATAGAATTATGCTGAAAAATGTAAATGAACATACCCATCATTGTACGTCACATCAGAATATATTTTTTGTCCAAAAAACGTTGTAATAGTCGGTAACTCTCCCCAATTCCAGAACTGCTTGCTAAGGGTCTTAGAATACTATTTACATGAAATAAAAAGTTAGCAATATATTGACACTTAAAAAATAATTTTCTAAACTTTTCCCCTTAAATTGTAATATATATTTTAGTAGAGAGCATAATTTTTAATAGACAGATACAGATTGATAACTGAAAAAACAAAGTGAACCATTGACTGTAGATTTAATACCAGATGACATGTTGTTGCTGTGGGATATCTGTTTGTTCTTGATGCAAAGCTTTGCTTTTTAAAATCTCTGCATATAAGAAGAAACAATTCAACATTAAATTTTCACACAATTCTCAAAATGCAAACCATCTCATAGTACTTCACCTTTTTTCTTGCACTGTTATAGAAAGGGAAGACTTTTTTCTTTTAACAGTTGAGAAAATCTGCAAATAATCTAATTGTAGATGAACAAATACTAACATTTGCTTTAAGATGAGAGACAATTGATGCATAGAATAAACATTCACTCCCACATGCCTCCAATAGTCAGCGTTACTTCTCTGTCCCCACTCTTGTGTTTAAAGCAATATATATTCATAGTCTGCAATTTATGTTGGTGATTGCAAGCACTTCCAAAATGTTTGAGAGATACATACACATACCTAAGTGATCCAGAAGAGGACTTTTTTAATTCCTAAGCTTAATTATTACATGAATGAGCACAGCTGAAGAGGAGACCTGTGGGATATAGCGAAAGGCTCCAAAGGCTTAATCCCCACCCCCAACCTTCCTAAAAGCATTTGGCAGCACCTTATGCAAACTGTATACAAACAGTGTTTGGTAGTGTTTCATACAAAACTATAACTTTTTTAAATGAAAAAAATGTACATACTATTGGTGGTGATGTTGCAGTGCGGTTCATTTCAGTACCTACTGCATTTTCTGGGTCAAATATCCATGCATATATAAGCTAAACAGTTAAATAGAAAATATTAATATAGCTGTAAAGAAAATTTACATTAAATCTGACAACTGAAGAATTTACAACTAGACATGATTAATGTTGAGTATATCACTAAATGATACATACTAGATTTGCTGTAATTAACAAGATTTTTAAAGTCTTCCTCTAATCTTGTGAAAAGTTTATTGCAGTTCTCCTTGGTCCTCAATTCTGTAATCTTTTTTGTTTTAATAAATTAATTTTAAAAATAGAAATAAGCAAAGTAATCTGCTCTTTTTAATGCTTGCTGTACTCACGCATGGGCAATTAGACATACGGGAGAAGGCAATTTCAAGCCAAAAGGGACGATGAAACAGCTGGTTCAAACAATGCATTGCATTATCTTTACAGTTCAATGGTAATGTTTAGGGATGGTGATGTCTGTGACCAGACCGCAGCACTGCACAATGCTGGGAGAGAGATTTTCCTCAAAAGAGCTGATAATACTTTAATAGTTTAGCCACCCATTGGGATGAGACCTGAGAATCATGGTTCTAACCATCGTAACAATTGAAAAGTTTTTTAAACTAATTAAATATAGGCAAACCTGTAAACGTAGTTTCCCAAGTGGTCACCTGTGAATTCACACTTAATGGTAGTTCCTGCTCTCGTGCAGGCAGCTCGGAGAGTCTCGAGACTAAAAATGACAGTTGGCCCCGCCCATATCCCCCCCTGGTATAAATAGCCCACAAAGGGGCCAACTGCCAGTTCTTCCGACGCTAAGCAGCTCGAACTTATAGCATGACTTACTGAGTGGGGAGGATGGGCGGGAGTTGTGCGAATTCACAGGTGACCACTCGGGAAACTACGTTTACAGGTAAGCAACCCATATTTTCCCCTCGTGGTCAACTGTGATTCGCACTTAATGGTACACTAGCGAGCTACTAACCTTGGAAGGTGGGTGTCATGCCACAGCTTAGAAAAGGACTGCCCGGCCAAATGCTGCATCCTTCTTGGAGACAACGTCGAGTTTATAATGTCTCACAAAGGTTGTCGGATTGGCCCAAGTCGCAGCCCTGCAGACTACATCCAGCGGCATAAAGGAGAGAAGAATCACGGAGAGAGAGAGAGGTATAACAACATTGTAAACATAAGTCAATTCAAAATCTCAGGTTCCAAATACACATTTATCTACTATAATTTCAATTCTTTCAACAAATAATATACTGTTATAGAGATATATGCACAAATGCTGTCTTTATACATACATATGCAGCAAATACGGGCGGTAAACTCACATGCAAGTGAGTAGACGTCGTAAAAAGGCGGAAAGGAGTTCCTGCGTCATCAGAAAGGGACACAGTCCCGGATGTCTCCCAACAAATAATCAAAGATCGTAAATAATAATAAAGTCCCGGTAATAGATGCCAGTCTTATATATTTTTTGTATATTAATGGGAAGATGATCCATGGTCAACGAAACCAGTATTGATGCACGCCCGTTTCGCCCCGAAGGGGCTTCCTCAGGACCAGGGGCGTGGCCTAGGTAGCGTTGTCTTACAGATGTCGTAAAGCAGGAACCGCACTGAGGTACAATAAATACATATAGTACTAAATATAACTAGGAAGGATTCAAAATGGGAAACAGCCAAGGGCAATTGGAAATGGATGGGATTTTCTGGTAAGAAGGAAAGGGATACATACCAATGCATGAAGGAACACGAGCACCGCAAGTGCTGACGATATCTCTGGGATATCGGGCAGGAGGCGCAGAGGTGCGAGGGAGCCAGGTTTAAGTAAGGATAATACAGGTGTGTTTAAACAAGTAATTCGCTGATTGATAATTGATTATTTATCCCTTGAGGTTCCTTGCATTGTAAGTTGATTATCCATTTATTTTCAAGCTGCAGGAGCAGTTGTTTTATGTTTTGATGTGGTTTTGGGTGAGCTTTTTCTAATACCATAACTGTAAAGTTGTCGTGGGAGTAGTTGTGAGCTTTGAAGTGTGCATATAGTATGGAATTATCACAGCCCGTTCGAAAATGTGATCTGTGCTCACAAATTCTTGTCTGGAGTTCCCTGGTGGTCTCCTCGACATATAGGCCCCCACAGCAGCCACATGTTATACAATACACTAGATTCTTAGAATAATTTACCATATTCATCTCTATTGAGGTTAAAAAGGAATTCCTCTCTCAACCACCATTTTAAACAGGATGCTACTACTTTCCTAGATAACCTTAAACAAAGAGGGTATCCCCACAGAGTACTAGATAATGCCCTAAAAAGGGTCATTAATACTCCTAGAGAAACTCTCCTTAAATCCCAGTCTAAAGAATCCCCTACAAATATAATTTGGCCCCTTACCTTGACCCCCCACTCTCAAAAGATAAAAAAGATTGTTAGAAATTTCTGGCCTCTGATCAGTTCCATTCCGGGCCTGGAAAGACCCCCATTAATTGCATTTAAAAGAACCCAAAATCTAAAAGACTTACTAGTGCACACCAGGGACTCTACTATGGATGCCCCTCCAGCCAATCCCCTTTCTAATGGCGCCAAGAAATGTGGGAAATGCAGTATATGCAAACACATCTCCACCTCTACTTACATAACAAGCCCATATAACAAAAAAACCTATAAGATGTACTCATGGGCAACGTGCAATTCTAAGAATCTAGTGTATTGTATAACATGTGGCTGCTGTGGGGGCCTTTATGTCGGGGAGACCACCAGGGAACTCCGGACAAGAATTTGTGAGCACAGATCACGTTTTCGAACGGGCTGCGATAATTCCATACTATATGCACACTTCAAAGCTCACAACTACTCCCACGACAACTTTACAGTTATGGTATTAGAAAAAGCTCACCCAAAACTACATCAAAACATAAAACAACTGCTCCTGCAGCTTGAAAATAAATGGATAATCAACTTACAATGCGAGGAACCTCAAGGGTTAAATAATCAATTATCAATCAGCGAATTACTTGTTTAAACACACCTGTATTATCCTTACTTAAACCTGGCTCCCTCACACCTCTGCGCCTCTTGCCCGATATCCCAGAGATATCGTCAGCACTTGCGGTGCTCGTGTTCCTTCATGCATTGGTATGTATCCCTTTCCTTCTTACCAGAAAATCCCATCCATTTCCAATTGCCCTTGGCTGTTTCCCATTTTGAACCCTTCCTAGTTATATTTAGTACTATATGTATTTATTGTACCTCAGTGCGGTTCCTGCTTTACGACGTCTGTAAGACAACGCTACCTAGGCCACGCCCCTGGTCCTGAGGAAGCCCCTTCGGGGGCGAAACGAAGGCGCGCATCAATACTGGTTTCGTTGACCATGGATCGTCTTCCCATTAATATACAAAAAATATATAAGACTGGCATCTATTACCGGGACTTTATTATTATTTACGATCTTTGATTATTTGTTGGGAGACATCTGGGACTGTGTCCCTTTCTGATGACGCAGGAACTCCTTTCCGCCTTTTTACGACGTCTACTCACTTGCATGTGAGTTTACCGCCCGTATTTGCGGCATATGTATGTATAAAGACAGCATTTGTGCATATATCTCTATAACAGTATATTATTTGTTGAAATAATTGAAATTATAGTAGATAAATGTGTATTTGGAACCTGAGATTTTGAATTGACTTATGTTTACAATGTTGTTATAGCTCTCTCTCTCTCTCTTCGTGATTCTTCTCTCCTTTATGTTATTGGTGGGTCAGCCTGCTCTATTTGCTAGTTTGTACATCCAGCGGCATGCCTTTCATGAATGCAGTTGAAGTTGCCATCGATCTTGTCGAATGTGCTCTGACCTGAGATGGTAGATCTCTGTTGGCCATCTTATATGCTGTCTTAATAGTCAAAACTATCCACGACGAGAAGCGCTGAGAGGATATTAGTAACCCCCTGGTATCCTTCCTATATTTCAGGAATAGTCTTGGAGATTTCCTAACATCCAAAGTGTCATGCCTCAGCCTGATTCCATAGCCAAGCAAGACAGAAGCCATGTTAAATCACAGTCCTTAACCAAGTCTAAAGAGAAACCTTTGCAGAGGCCTCTGAGTCAGCCAGCAGTCAAGGCTAGGCGCAGCCCTTTTCCTTCCCAAGCTGATAAGAAGCGCTGGGAAGACAAGGCCTCGCTTTCCCCTGTTTCTTCAGGTGCGGCCGTTAATGAGCTAACATATTTGCCTTCCTCGAAAGGCTTGGGAAAGTCGGACCCACCAACTGTCCATGGGAAAGAGTTACGACGCAGAGGTCAAAACAATGCGGGACCCATTTAAGCTGGGTTCCGTTGGCGCTCTGGATCTCGCGCCAATGTTCAGCTTTCATTGCCAAGCTCCGTGGAACTCAAGTCCAGGACAAGGCCTTAGAGCTTCCAAGTCACCGTACTCCAATATTCAGCCAAGCCATTGTTTGCCAAGGACTTATCCTGGATTTTTAGCCCATTGGGGTTTCAAGACTATTTCTTCATTTATTGGATCTTAAACTTCGTTTGAACTATTGCCTTGCAATACCTGGATGCTGGATGCATCAATGGACTATATTTTTACCTCTTCCCTTTTTTCTTCTTAATAAAGCATTTAATCACGGCTGCTTTGTGGTGGTTTACTGAGGGATCCTCCAGGTCTAGGATGCAACACAAAGTTCTTTTTATGTAAAAGGCTATGGCCCTTCGGACATCAAACAGATGAAGTTTCTTCTCTATCGAAGAAGTTGGATTTTGGAAAAGAGCTGGTAAAACAATCTCCTGTGACATATGGAACTTGGATGATACTTTGGGCAGGAAGGCTATATCAGTCCTTAAGACTACCTTATCTTTTTGCATTCTCAGGTATGGTTCATCACACCGTAATGCACAAAGCTCCCCTGCCCTCCGTGCTGAGGTGATTGCTACTAGGAAATATGTTTTCCAGGTTAAAAAGGAAACATCTACAGTAGCCATAGGCTGAAAGGGTGGTTTAGTCAGAGCGTCCAACACCAGTTCCAAATCCCATGATGACACTACTGGTGTTACAGTGGGGTGTAGGTTCTTAAACCCCTTCAAAAACTGTGTAATCAGTGGATCAGAAAAACATGACGGTAAACCTACTTTCCGTCTATACCATGTAAGTGCTGCCAGATAGCACTTTAGGGAGGATTGTGATAACCCCAACTCAGACAGATGTAGGAGGAACTCCAAAATGAGGTTTATATCAGAAGTAAGTGGATTCCCCCCTTTACTCATGGCAAATTTAGAAAATCGCTCTCATTTGTAAAGGTAAGATTTCCTTGTGCTTACTTTTTGAGCAGCCTACAAAATCACCTTAATGGTAGTTGGTAGTGATGAAAAGGGGTCTACTGACCTTGGAGAATTCTCCATGCGGTCAGCCTCAATTTGTGGGCATCCGGGTAACAGACTTGCCTCCCTTGTGACATTAGGAGATCTCCCCTTTGAGGGAGAGGCATGAACATCTTTCTGGACATCTGTAGTACCAGGGAGAACCATGGTTGCCGAGGCCACCATGGTGGACTAGAATACCCGTTGCTTTTTCTCGATACCACTTTGATACCACCTTCAACAGGAGTGGGAAAGGTGGAAATGCATACACTGTGTTATGTCCCCAATGAAGGAGGAATGCGTCCCCCAAGCAGTTCTGTGTCATCGTTCGGCCCACTCGGGCACAGAACAGGCGACATTGTATGATGTATGAAGTTGCAAATAGGTCTATGTTTGGGTGACCCCATGCTCTGAACAGTATGGCTTCCCTGTGCAGTGTCCACTCGTGGTGTGTTAGCGGGGCCCTGCTGAGGGCATCTGCCAGCGTGTTCTGTTCCCCTGGCAGATGTATCGCTGTCAGTGATATACCCTTGCCTATGCACCACTGCCATATTCTGATTGTTGTAATATTCAGTGTTGGTGAATGGGTTCCTCCTTGTTTGTTTATATAATACAGGACTGTTGTGTTGTCTGTAATTATTTGCACAATTTGACCTCGTAGAATCTTTTCGAAAGCCTAACACCTTCTCTACCACTAATAACTCTAGATGATTTATGTGGTGAGTCATTTCCTGTCTCGACAATGTACCTTGTGCTGTGTACTGGTCCACATGAGCTCCCCATCCTGTGAGGGAGGAGTCCGTGGTTAAAATTTTTGTTGAAATGGGCTGATGGAAGGGTTGACCGACACAAACATTGTTCGTATCCAACCACCATCCTAGTGATTTTTGTATTTCTGTTGGTATTGAGAGAAGTAAAGAAGGACTTTGAAGCAATGTGTTGTATGCAGATATGAACCATGACTGTAACGGGCGTAAACAAAGTTTGGCATATGGGGTGCCTGCAGTTGTTGATGCCATGTGACCTATAATCACTTGGATGTCCTTTGCCCTCTCAAGGTTTTTTCTTAGTGCTCTCAGAAGTACACCTTGAAGATTTGTGAATCTGTCCTGAGGCAGGAAAACCTTTTTGTTTTTCTGAGTCCAGAATTGCTCCAATAAACTGCAGTCTTTTTGCTGGAATGAGGTTGGATTTCTTCCAGTTTATTATGAGACCTAGGGACTGGAGAAAAGATAGTGTTTCTCTAATATGAGTTAACAATATGTCCTTAGTCTTCCCAACAATTAACCAATCATCAATATACGGGTAAATTGTGACGCCTGTAGTTCTTAAGTAGGCCGCTACCACAGCCATACACTTAGTAAATACCCTTGGCGCTGTTGATTAGCCAAAAGGAAGGACATTGAAATGATAAGCTTGGTTCCCTACTGCAAAAGCTAGGAATCTATGATGCCTCTTATGTATAGAGATATGAAAATAGGCACCCTTCAAATCTACTGTTGCGAACCAGTCATTCTTATCTAACAATGGTAGTATTATCTTGAGGGAAACCATCCTAAACTTCTTAGTTATAATGAAGTTGTTTACTTCTCTCAAGTCCATAATTGGGCGTTGACCTCCTCCTCTTTTTGACACGAGAAAGTATTGTGAGAAGAAGTGGTGACCATATGACCTAGGATGTATGGGTGTAATAGCTCCCTTAAGTAGTAAGTTGTTTATTTCCTCTAGCAAGGGAGAAGGAGGTGTCACACTCAGTTGCCCTACAGGCAAAATTCTATGCTATATCCATCTTTAATAATCTTTAATACCCACTTATCAGTGGTAATTGAGTTCCATACATGGAAAAATGGTAACAAACGGTTGCCAAATGTTGGTTGTAAGACCATTCCCTTATTGCTTTGACAGGTACAAGTTTGATCAGATAAATGGTTAAACATTAACAAACATTCAGAAACTTTGGGACTTATATGCCCAACAGATATCAACAAATCAGTGTCAAAGACGCTGCTTGTTCCCTCCAGGACGGCTATTCTTATTCATATACGGTTGGTATCTGTTTCTGTTACCAAACTGCTGCCGTCTCTGAGGCTGGTAGGGTTTATTATTCGGTGGGTAACGTTGCCGCTGCTGGCTGTAATAATTACTGTTGCCTCTCTTGTAATAGGGCAGTGATGCTTGCCATCTTGCCCGTTGTTGACTGTTTACTTGTCTTGAGTTGTCGTATGTCTGAATAGACTTCTTCATGTCATGTATGTGTTTGATTTTTTCCCTCTGTCAGAGGATTAAATATTCCATCTTCATGCATAGGCATATCTTCCGCCAATGCACAGTTTTCTTCCGATAGTGAAGAGGATCTAAGCCATGCATGCCATCTAATGGATGTGGCTATGTTAAAAATCTTTCCAGCAGAATCAGCTAGATGTTTCGCCTGATCTTGTTGGAAACTTGCCAATAGTAGACCTTCTGTTTGGAAGGCCATTAGTGAATGATTATCAGTGTCTTGGTAGTTTTCCATATATGGAGAAACTGTCTCCCAGAGAAATGTCTGGTAAGCGGCCGTATAGGTTGCGTAGTGCGCAATCCTGGTAATCAGTCCTGCCGCCATGTGGGTCTTTTTGCCAATATTGTCTAGTTTTTTTACCTTCTCTATCATTTGGTGTCATGTTAGTCTTACGTGGTCTTTTACCCTGGCAAACCTCCGCAATTACTGTGTTAGGCAGGGTTGGGCGGGTGGCCCATTCTGCAGAAGATAGGTCTACACCTTCCTTGTCATTGCAGATGTAGCAAGAGGTGCAAAATCTGTTGACTTTGCAAGTTTTTGCAGGCAAGGCAAGGCTGGAACTGCTGTGTTAGTATTTACGTCCTGTTTTGCTGCAGGAAACATTGGATCCTCCACTGTCTCCGGAGAACATAAGAACATAAGAAGAGCCATGCTGAATCGGGCCTCAGCCCATCTAGTCCAGCATTCTGTCTCACACAGTGGCCCACTAGTTGTACACAGGGATCTCTAGCAGAAAGGAGGGCAAAACCCTCACCTGCTCCCGACCCCCCACAACCAGTACCCGGGGAAAATCCATCAACACAGAGGTGGCACTTGGATGTCCATTTCAGTAACTACTGATTCCCTTGGTCTCCATGAATCTGTCTAATCCTGCCTTGAAGCTGTCCAGGCTGACAGCTGTCACAACCTCCTCTGGGAGTGAGTTCCATAACCCAATGACCCTCTGGGTGAAGAAATATTTCCCTTTATTAGTCCTAACTTTCCTACCTTGGAGCTTTAGGGAGTGCCCCCTAGTACTAGTGTTGTGTGACAGAGAAAATATTTTTTCTTTATTCACCTTTTCTATCCCATGCATGATTTTATACACTTCGATCAAGTCACCTCTTAAACGCCGTCTTTCAAGGCTGAAAAGACCAAGGCGTTGCAACCTGATTTCATAAGGGAGCTGCTCCATCCCTTGGATCATTTTTGTTGCCCTTCTTTGTACCTTTTCCAGTTCCGTTATATCCTTCTTGAGGTGCGGTAACCAGAATTGTACACAGTACTCCAGATGTGGCCTCACCATAGATTTGTAGAGAGGCAATACAACATTTGCCGACCTATTTTCGATTCCCTTCCTGATCATGCCAAGCATAGAATTTGCTTTTTTCACTGCTGCTGCGCACTGGGTTGACATCTTCATTGAGCTGTCCACCAAAACCCCAAGATCCCTTTCCTGGTTTGTCTCAGAAAGCTTTGATCCCATCAGTTGATAAGTGTATTTGGGGTGCTTTGCCCCGATGTGCATGACTTTACACTTGTTTAGGTTAAAATGCATTTGCCACTTTGTTGCCCATTCACTCAATTTCGAGAGATCTTTCTGGAGCTCTTTACAGTCAGTTTCATTTTTAACTACCCTGAACAGTTATTGTCATCTGCAAACTTTGCTACCTCACAATTTACTTCTACATCCAGATCATTTATTAATAAATTAAAAAGTAACGGTCCTAAAACTGAACCTTGGGGTACGCCACTTCTCACATCTTTCCATCCAGAGAAGTGTCCATTTATTACCACCCTTTGTTTCCTACAGTTTAGCCAGGTTCCAATCCAGGACAAGACCTGTCCCCTGATTCCATGGCTGAAGAGCTTATTTAGGAGCCTTTGGTGAGGGACTTTGTCAAAAGCCTTTTGAAAGTCAAGGTAAACAATATCGACTGGGTCCCCTTTATCTATGTGTTTATTTACACCCTCAAAGAATTCTAACAAGTTAGTAAGACATGATTTGCCTTTGCAGAAACCATGTTGATTTTCCTTCAGCAATGCCTGTTCTTCTGTGTGCTTAGTGATTTTTTCTTTAATAATGGTTTCCATCACTTTGCCTGGAACTGAGGTTAGACTAACTGGCCTATAATTTCCTGGATCACCCCTGGATCCTTTCTTGAAGATCGGAGTTACATTTGCCTCCCTCCAGTCCTCGGGTACAGTGCCTGATCTTAGAGAAAGGTTATATATTTTGGCTAGAATTTCAGCAATTTCACACTTGAGTTCCTTAAGAACTCTGGGGTGGATGCCATCTGGCCCTGGTGATTTGTTGACATTTAGTTTAGTAAGGCATGTGAGAACATCTTCCTTGGTTATCTCTATCTGGTTTAATTCATTTAATTCCCTCCCTGAAAAAACTGACTCAGCTGCAGGCATATGTTGTCTGTCCTCCTGTGTGAAAACGGAGGCAAAGAAGTCATTTAGCCGCTCAGCAATCTCCTTGTCTTCACTTATTGTCCCTTTCTTACCATTTTCGTCAAGTGGCCCAACTGCTTTTCTAGTTGGGTTTCTGCTTCTGATGTATTTAAAGAAGTTTTTGCTATTTAGGAGGTTTAGGAGAAGGAAGGTCCAAAGCTTTAATCATGCGTGACAGAAAAACTGCAAACTGTGATGCATCTGGGGCTGGTGCTGGTTCTTTTTCTGCCTCCATCACATCATACTGAATTTCCTCATCCGAGGTATCTGAACTCAGGTATTGAGGATCCTCTATGTTAATAGATGAAGAGGAATCTGAATCTGTGTCTTTTTGGTTTGACCTTTTCCCTTTGTCAGTTAGAAGCATTTTTTGTTGCTTCAGGGACTCCTGTAAAAACCAGCTGTCCTTGCTGGTTTATATGCCATACCCCACCTTGTGGTGGAAAGGATGTTTGCAGGCTGCCGTGCTTTTTGGCAGCCTTGATAGAAGCACCCTGGTTTTGCTTTAACGCAAACCTTCCCTGCTTGCTATTCTTAGCAGGGGAGGTTGCATAGAACAGTTCCTTTCCTCTCTTATCTTTCCTGTGTCGTCCTCTCTCTCTCTCTGAGGGGAGGGGGAGCAGGAGGAGGAGCTTGAGTAGGAACTTGTGGGCGTCTACGTCGAAGGACTACGACGCCGATGCTTCTTATTCTGTCGACCTCTAGAGGGTGGTCGAGCTTGAACGCGTGGCGATGGAGCAGCTGAAAAGGGCCCGGATGGAAGAGGCGGTGCCGGGGTCGAAGATCTTGCTGATGCCTCGGCGTCCTCTCCTTTCCGGTTTGCTACGGCCGTCGAGGTGCTCGCCTTCGCCATATCGGGTGTCCCCCGAAGAGTGGACATTATCAGGATTGTGAGGGGTTGCCCCCTCGTCTGTAAGGTAATTTTTATTGGCCGCTTGTGTCTGTTTCGGCGCCATTTGCCCTTTTGCGCCCAGCGGTTTGGATTTTTTTCTCTTTTTTCTTTATCTGGGAGTGAGCCACCTTGATTTTGATGCCTGGCGGCTCTTTACCATTGGTTTGCAAATTCTCCTGTCCTCGTTGTTGTGCCGAGGAAGAGCTGGTGGAAGTTTGCTCATACAGGGCAGTCTTTAATCCGAGCTCCCTGTTTCTTCTAGTTTGCGGGGTAAAAAGAGCACAAATCTCGCACTCCTGGGAGAAATGAGCTTCCCCCAGACACGTTAGGCATTTCTCATGGGCATCATTAACAGGAATCTTATTAGGGCAGCTGATGCATTTTTTAAATGATGTAGTAGCCATTGCTAGTCATATATATATATATATATATATATATATATATATAGTCTCTCTCTATCCGTTGCTGCTTTTAACGGCAGATTAAGAAAACTGGCAGTTGGCCTCTTTGCGGGCTATTTATACCGGGGGGGGGGGGGAATATGGGCGGGGCCAACTGTCATTTTTAGTCTCGAGACTCTCCGAGCTGCCTGCACGAGCGCAGGAACTACCATTAAGTGCGAATCACAGTTGACCACGAGGGGAAAACACTGACATCTGGTTGACATAAAATGGTACAGCATAGTGAAAATCCAAAGCAGGAATTTTCAATAAGGGGTCCAAGAGAGGTTGCTAGGTGTTTCATAGAAGATAGTGACTAGAAAAAAACCAACTTTTTTGTGCTATAGCTATAATAATTTTTATGCAGGTATTCCCTGAGAGTTGAAAATTATTTTAAGAGTTCCTTCAGGATAAAAAGTCTGACAAAGGCTGATCTAAACAATGCACTGATTTAAAAGGCAATTAAAAAGGCAATTAAAATGCATGCAGGAAGTCGACATTATCCTGGCCCAAACAGAATTTAAAACCATATCAAGAAGGAAGGATATGTTAGATAAAGTATATGTATATAATTTATAATGAAACACTAAATAAGGAAAGTTAGAACATAATACACTGAGCTTGTTTGCTAAACAACCACAAAGAATAACATGTTGAGTGTCAGAAGTCAAACACTGCATGTAGCTTGAGATTCAAAGAGATTTGACATCTGTTGATGTTGATTTCACTAGCATTAACAATGATCATGACAGTGTAGACAAAAAAACCTGGTGAACAGAAAGAGGCCCCACCTACTGTACATAGCCACATATGAGATGTGGATGTCCAAATAATGCTCCAGGCTAATTATTTTAACCTGGAACAGCAATACCATACACACAACACCAACCAATAGTATGCCAATTGTTCCCAACTGTAAGGCCTCAGGAAGTTTGATTTAAACGAAGATTCAACTTCAGAAAGGCAGATTGGACTAAATTTTCAGACGTGTTAGATGACAAGATCATATCGGTCGCCTCAGTCTCTGAGGAATACAAGCACTTTATCGAAATAGTAAAAACCTGCTCATGGGCCTCTATACTGAGAGGCTGCATAACACACTACCTTCAGAATCAGGGCATTACTCCTGATACAGCTGCCTTGTTGGAAGACTATTACAGGCTCCAAAATAAAGAAAAATTTAGTGAGCAAACGCTTCAGGCAGTGCAGAGCATTTTGTCCTCCATCTCTGAAATCAAAAAAGAACAGCGGATAAAGCTGATAACAGAAGTCGACATGGGCAGGAGCAGTCAGAAGGCATGGGGGCTGCTAAAATGGTTGAGCAATGATCCCTCACAAACTAATATCCATGCCAACATAAAGGCTGATCAACTTCTGAAGAATGGAAAACTCAACCTTGCTACCAAAGTAGGAAGGAAACCTACTGTGCTCTGACCTAGAAGAAGCACTGCTTGAATATCAAGCAAAAAGTGGGTGCTAGAAACAACATCATACGAAAGCTGACTGGCACAACCTGGGGATCACAACTAGAGACAGTGAAGACATCTGCCCTTGCACTTTGCTACTCTGCTGAGTACGCATGCCCAGTGTGGAACACATTGCAACACACTAAAACAGTGGATATGGCTCTTAATAAGACATGCCGCATTATTGCAGGATGTCTGCACCCTACACCACTGGAGAAATTACACTGCTTAGCCGGTATCATACCACCTAACATCTCCTGGGAAGTAGCCAATAATGAAAGGACCAAGGCAGTGACATCAATAGGCCCATTCTCTATTTGGATATCAGCCAGAACACCAATACCTTAAATCAAGAAATAGTTTTCTAAGATCTACAGAGATATTTAAAGAAACACCTCCGCAAGTGAGAGTCCAAAAGTGGCAGACTAAAACCCAGAACCTCAAACCATGGCTGATACCAAATGAGAGACTCCCTCCTGGGCACACAGAAGACTGGGTGACTTGGAAGGTGCTAAACAGACTGCATTCTGGCACCACGAGATGCAGAGCCAACCTTAAGAAATGGGGCACAAAGTGGAGTCCACAACATGTGAGTGTGGAGAAGAGCAAACCACACACCACCTATTACAATGCAGTCCTAGCCCTGCCACATGCACAATGGAGGACCTTCTTATAGCAACACCAGAGGCACTTTTAAGTGACCAGCTTCTGGTCAAAGGACATTTAATAGAATGCCAATTTTTCTAAAAAAACCTTTGTGGTTTTAAAAAAAAAACATTACAACTATACCCTTGGTTTGCTCCTGATACAATAAATAAGATAACCTGGAACAAATCTGATCAAGGTTTATTCCAGCTTAAAAAAATACCTGCAAAGGTCCAGATCTTACTAGAAAATCTGAACCTTTGAGGATATGGAAGCAGTGGAGACTATTTTAGGATCACCATTCGTAATCCCAGAAGGCATCCCCACAGCCTAGGGAGGAAGGGTGGCAGTGCTAGCCTCTTCTCCTGACCCCATTTGGCCCTTACTTTAGCTTCCTGGAGCTTGAGATTGACACTATGAAGCTTTGGAGAGGGAAACTCCCCCCCCCCCCTTCCAAAGCTCTGTACTTTCATTTTCAAGCCCTAGGAAGCTTGGGGAGTGAAAGGGAGGAGGTCCCATCGCCTCCTGTCTGGCCCCCATATGCAAGAGGAATCAGCAGTGTGGAAGGGCTTTGAGTCCATAGAGAAACCATCTAAAGCAGGGGTGCTCACACTTTTTCACCATGTGAGCTACTTATAAAACAACCAAGTCAAAATGATCTACCTATCCACAACTCAGAGAGCCATAAAGGCAAAATATTTGGAAATTTATTTCAGTGAGAGCCATATAATATATTTTAAGACTGAATTCAACTAAATGTGAGTATAATAAGCCCCTGAATGTATTCATAATGATGATGATGATAATATTCATTCAGCCTCTGCTAATAATAACAACAACAACAACAGGCTCCTAGAGTAGAAGGAGACCTCCAAGGGCCATCCAGTTCAACCTCCTTCTGCCATAAGGGAAAAACACAATCAAAGCATTCCTCACAGATGGCCATTCAGCCTCTGATAATAATAATAATAATAACAATGGGTTCCTAGAATAGGAGACCTCCAAGGGCCATCCAGTCCAACCTCCTTCTGCACCTGGGCGACGTCAGGAGCCTGCGGGGCGGGACTGAGCCTTCCTCCCACCCTGCTTGCAATCTACCTAATGAGCACCCCTGATCTAAAGGTTAAACTGGGGGGAGATCTTTGGAATTGGTGATCAAAAGCATCAACTGTGTTGAAAAGGGATTGTTCATATGTTGTGGATTGTTCTTGACACAATGTGGTAAGGCATTCTTCCTACAACAAGAATTGCTACTGGGGTAATTCTCTGTAGAATCGTTCAAATGTGACTTGTGGAAAACCGTTGGAAAAGAAGAATATTTGTTTTTATAAAACACTAGCTTAGGTGCCCGAGTTAGGTCTTTTGTAAGGATAAATATGGTATTTTATGAACGGATCCATGAGAAAATGCATAAGGATAAGCAAACAACAACTCATTGATGGGCCTGCATGCTAAGTTTAGTCCAGATCCATTGTCAGTGGGGGGGGGGGGGATACTGCTTTATGGATGTCTGTGGACTGCAGCTCCCATCATTCTCTATCCCCCCCCCCCCCTGGCAAAATCCCACCAGTATATAATAATGGGCATGAGTGCCAAGTTTGGTCCAGATCCATCATCAGTGAGGTTCAGAGTGCTTTCTGGGTGTTGGTGGACTGCACATCCCATCATCCTCTGTCAACACCCCCCCCCCCAACACATGCCAGTATATAAAGTTGGTCATGATGGGCATGAGTGTTAAGTTTAGTGTAGATCCATTATCAGTGGAGTTCACAGGGCTCTTTGGATGTGGACAGATTGCAACTTCCACCATCCTATGTAAATGCCCCTTCCCTAAACCACACCAGTATTTAAAGTTGGTATTTAAAGTTGGTTTGTTCCAGATCCATCATCAGTGGGGTTCACAGTGCTCTCTGGATGTGGGTATACTGCAATCCCATCATCCAGGGTCAATCCTACCCAAACCCCACCAATTGCACTGATGTGAATATAATTTTTAATTACACCATTTAACACAATTTTGTCACTGGGTTATAAATATCATTTTCCAACTGGTTCTATTGTAAAAATATGGGAAAAGTTTATTAAACTTTGTTTTTGCAGGACATCCTGCAGGACATTTGGTTATAGTTTTTCAATGTATATTTGATAAGAGTCTCAATGAATTTAATATACTTTGTGGCAGCCACAAAAACAAAGTTTCTGGAGTATGACAACTACTTTCAAAGTAAGTATTGGACAATTAAACAGAAATAACACTTTCAAACCAGGAACAGATCCCCCCCAAAAAAAAAAAAAAAATAGTTACAGTGTTATGCACCATCCCTGAATCTGGTAGTTGTTCTTACGCATTCTCTAGTCCAGGGCTGTCCAACTGGCAGCCCCCGGGCCGTATACGGCCCCCAGCCCCTTCCCCACAGCCCCCTACCCTCCTGCAAGATATCTGCTTTTTTATATTTTTTTTAAAATATTTAAAATATTTTTTTTGGAATATTTTTGGAATATTTTTCGGAATATTTTTTTTTTTTTTTTTCACGGCGGGGGTGAGGGGCGGGGCAGGGAGGAGGAGCAGGCTCTCTTCCTCCTCCTCCTACTTCTCCCTTCCCCCCTCCCTCCCCCTCCCTCCTCCTTCTTTCTCTCTTTTCCCCTTTCATTCCTTCCCCTTCCACCACCTGAAGGAAAGAGGGGGAGAGAGAGAGTGCACGAGTGAGAGGGGCGTGGCCAGAATGAAAAAGGGGCGGGGCCGAGTTCGAGCACGGGGGTGCTCACCCATTCCCTTTCCGGCTTCCTCCTCTCCTGAGGCTTCGTGCCAAGTTTGGTCCTGATCCATCATTATTTGAGTCCACAGTGCTCTCTGGATGGAGGAGAACTACAACTCCCAAACTCAAGGTTCAGTACTTTCTGTTGCTCTCATGAGAGTTTAGGTTTGATTCAACATGGCTGAGGAATGCTTTGATTGTGTTTTCCCCTTATGGCAGAAGGAGATTGGACTGGATGGCCCTTGGAGGTCTCCTATTCTAGGAACCCATTGTAATTATTATTATTATTATTATTATTATCATCAGAGGCTGAATGGCCATCTGTGAGGAATGCTTTGATTGTGTTTTCCCCTTATGGCAGAAGGAGGTAGGACTGGATGGCCCTTGGAGGTCTCCTATTCTAGGAACCCATTGTAATTATTATTATCATCATCATCATCATCAGAGGCTGAATGGTCATCTGTGAGGAATGCTTTGATTGTGTTTTCCCCTTATGGCAGAAGGAGGTAGGACTGGATGGCCCTTGGAGGTCTCCTATTCTAGGAACCCATTGTAATTAATATTATTATTATTATTATCATCAGAGGCTGAATGGCCATCTGTGAGGAATGCTTTGATTGTATTTTCCCCTTATGGCAGAAGGAGATTGGACGGGATGGCCCTGGATGGCCCTTGGAGATCTCCTACTCCAGGAACTGTTGTTGTTGTTGTTGTTATTATTATTATTAGCAGAGGCAGAATGAATATTATGCCTTATCATTCAGGGTTATAGGCCTGTGTGGAAGGGCCCTGGCTTCTTATTTGACTTCCTTTCCACACATCTGAATAAAATCCCATGTTATTTACTTTAAACCAGATTATATGAGTGTGGACTCCGATAAGTTCCAGTTGGAAGGGCCCAACACTGCAATATAAGGTATTCTGGGGTTATATGGCTGGCTGTGTGAAGGGCCCTGAAGTCCACACTGCAATATAATCCAGTTCAAAGCAGGTTTTGTGGGGTTTCCTGCCTGGATATTCTGAGTTATATGGCTGTGTGAAGGGCCCTGAGTCCACACTGCAATATAATCCAGTTCAAAGCAGGGACTGGGACTTGAGACTGGGATTTTGGTGTTCATCTCTATCTCCAAGTCAAAGCCGGGGAGGGGGCGGAGCCGGGGGCGGAGGCAGACCCTTCGGCCCCCCAGGTCATCAGTAACTGGAATTCCGGCCACAGGTCCGGTAGAAGTTGGACAGCCCTGCTCTAGTCATTGAGAGATTTATTGGTACTTACGACATACTTGCCTGAAGCAAACAAAATGGAACTGCTCTCATAGAGTTGTGGAGGCAAGCTCATCAGATCAAACCATAAGGAATATACTAGAGATTGCACATTGAGAAATTTGCTGTGTTGGAGGCCCCATGAATTGATAAATACATGATTGATAAATACATGAGCCAGTTCTTATTTATCATTCAGCACATGCTCAAAGAATGAGGGGAATCTTTCATAAAAATTGTCATTTAGTTGTGAAAGATTGGTAAATTACTATTTTAATAAACAATCTAATAAAGAAGATCTCTTTTCAGCTGTGAAGCTTGAGCCTTCATCCATCCATGTTCAGAGGTGCAGTTTAATCACTCTCTACATTTAGAGAGTGGACATCTAGGATAGAACTGGGAGTACTGATGTAAAACAAAACGGTTGTGTTGTATTGTTGAATTCTCTTTCATGTTGGTAAAACAGTTGAGTTTCACTCAGTACACAAAAAAGGTCTTGGGTTCACATTCTTAGTATGAAGAAGTCACATATATCTTATAAAGAGAATATTTACCTGAGTTGAAGCCGTTTTTGACAAGCTAAAAAAATAATTCAGTTTTGGTAAATATAAAATCAGGTGAAAAGGAGACATTTCTAAAATACAGGTTCACTATTTTATTCACATATATTGATAACATGGTTTATTTATGAAGCACAATGTTAAGCGTATCTTAACACTGCAAATGCCATTCCTAGGGATGTCAGATCGCCCCCCTCCTTCCTAACACTTTGCAAAAAAGTTAAAACCTGGCTTTTTGAGCAAGCATTTAAAAATACAGTGTAACAAACAAATTTAGTTCTACGGAATGACTGGAAAATGTGATTTGATAATTATTTTAGTAATGAGACACTGAGGATTAATGTTTTTATTGGTATTTATTGATTAATGTAGTTTTTATATTTATGCTAAATATGTTTAATTGTATTTTATGTTGTCGGAGGCATCGAATTGCCTCCGACATTGTAAACTGTCTTGAGTCTCCTCCGGGTTGAGAAAAGTGATATATAAATATGGTAATAATAAATAAATAAATATCTGTCTTGGATTTTTGGTTTAAAAACGCTCTCATACTTAGCATGTAGAGTGCACTAAGGCACAATTTACACTGCCATATAATGCAGTTTGAAACAGCATTATATAGTCCATGTAGACTCATATAATGCAGTTTAACTGCACCAGTCTTTATTATATGTGCCTACACCAACCATATAATGTAGATGGTGCCTAAATAAATGTGTGAAGGGCTGCTAGTGGGTATCTGTGTTATGGTATCTCTGTGTTATATGTTCATGTCATTTTTACATATCTGCACTGTGAGATTTAGTTATGGAGATGTTTCTATAATGATGGACAGGTCAGGCAAAATTCGGGGGGACGTTTTTTTCCTATTTTTTATCTTCAGTTGTTTTCTTAGAAAAAATAGGAATGTGGAAAAATGGACCATTGATTTATTGACTCTGTTTCTATCCCACTCTTCTCACCCCAAAGGGGACTCAGAGCGGCTTGAAATATTATTATCTTTAAGAAAGATTAGTAAAACACATAATAAATGCTGTTCATATGTTTACTTTAAAGCCCAGAGTATTTCTAAAATACAATTTAACAAGAAAAGCTTCATGTATGTTTATGTACTGGATCAATTCATGAACATTTCTAGTTTTAGTTTCCTCATTTTATGCCAATAAATGCTTTTAATCTGTTTAACACCCTAGAAGATGAGAGGAGACAAAATAATTTTCTTTGTTTTGTTAATATCAATGGTTTTTTGTCTCTCGTATTCCTCTTAAACTAGAAAAACCAAAAACATTGATTAAGTAAGGTAAAGGTTTCCCCTGACATTATGTGAAGTTGTGTCCGACTGGGGGGGGGGGGGGGGTTCTCATCTCCATTTCTAGGCCGAAGAGCCGGCATTGTCCATAGACACCTCCTAGGTCATGTGGCTAGCATGACTGTATGAAGCGCCGTTACCTTCCTGCAAAAGCGGTACCTATTAATCTACTCACATTTGCATGTTTTTGAACTATTAGGTTGGCAGAAACTGGGCCTAACAGCAGGAGCTCACCCCACTCCCTGGATTCTAACCACCAACCTTTCGGTCAGCAAGTTTAGCAGCTCAATGGTTTAATCCACTGTGCCACCACGGGGGCCAGACATTGGTTACGTTTCAAGTTTTCTTTTAGATTTAGTTTTATGGCTCAATTTGCAACAAAAATTAAAATTAAAATAGCTTATATTTTTTTTAAATAATCTGCTGTATATACATCTACAGTCAGTCCTTGAGTTACAAACTTCTGACTTACAAATGACTCATAGTTAAGAATGAGAGTGAGACAACAGGAAGTGAGAGAAATCTATACATATGAAGGGAAATTCACTCCTGAAAGAGTTATCATGGGGAAAAGGTGTCTCCATTGTAGCTTTCTTACCAGTCCTTGCTTCTACAACATTCCAAATTTTTCAAAATCCAGTTATCACAGGGACAGAAAGTGAGGTTAAATCTTCCGAACTGGGGCACAAATAGCAAAACAAACACCACAGGGGTATTAATCCTTCCCTATGCTATCCAAAGCGCCCCCTGTATGCATTGCACTTTTAAAAGTACCTGTTCTGCCCTAAATAAAAAATGAACTTTAGAACAAAACTACAGAACCTGTCTTGTTCTTAACTTGCGGGCTGCCTGTACTCGCATATAAATCAACCTCATGTTTACACTGTAGACAGGTTTGAGGACCAAAATTATGGATTTTGATATGATCTGTGGATAATTCAATGGTCATTCTGAGGAGAAGGGAAAGTGGCAATGCCACCCTAAGGGGCCAGCTGCCCCTGGCCACAACTGCTATTTCCCGGGCATTCAAAAAGGCTAGAAATTGTACTATGGTGGAAAGAGCAGTGGGTTTAATAAATAACAATCATAATAATAATAATAATAAACTTTTATGCCCCTCCTCAATCTCCCATAGGGGTGACTTACAAAATGACACACAATGGTGCCATACAACATATAAGGTGCAGTATAACAAGGTATACAATCAATAACATAGTAGATAAAACCAACATATAAAATTAATAAAAGCAACCACTATAAATAGAAACAGTAAAGTATGGCTATGGCCATGATTAAAAGATCCATACAACAATTCAGCATCACAACTGTATTCTTTTTAAAAATAAAAGGTGCTAACATGGTGCCATGGGCAATTAGGTTGGGCAAACTATCTGAAATGGTGTCAAAAGCCTGCTGAAACAACCAAGGTTTTAGTGGGTTTGGTGCTTTTTTAAGGTTCTAACTGGGATGGATTATGCTCTTGCCTTTTGTCACTCTACTCTGAAAGGAAAGTGGTTTCTTCTTTAAAAAAAATAAAGAGTTGATGCCCAGTACTCACACTGACCCATGAATAAGTCACCCCAGTTTATGATTTATTTTTTACTAGCTTGGGGACCCGGTGGTGCCCGGGTCATTTGAGAAGTGCAGCAGGATGTAGATTGGATCATGGGGGCTCTGTGTGCCAAGTTTGGTCTTGATCCATCATTATTGGGAGTTGCAGTGGTATCATGAAAGTACTGAAGGTAGTGCAAGTCCCATCATCTCTGTCCCCGTCCCCCCAAAGTGAAGTAGGATGTAGATTGGGTCATGGGGGCTCTGTGTGCTAAGTTTGGTCTGTATTGGTGAATGGATGAGGGATGCATTGTTTTTTGGAAGTGAGTGAAGGTACTTCAAGTCCCATCATCCATGGTCCATCTCACAGAAAACTGCACCAGGCTGTAGAGTGGGTCATGAGGGCTCTGTGTGCCAGATTTGGTGTTGATCAGTCATTAGATTAGGTTTGTAGCAGGCTTGGAAAGTGAGGGAAGGTACTGCAAGTCCCATCATCCATGTTCTGTCCCCCTCCAAACTTCAGTAGGATGTAGAGTGGGTCACTGGGGCTCTGTGTGCCAAGTGTGGACTTTCTCGGTGTTTGTTGGGGGCCGCAGTTGTATGTGGGAACAGAGGGGTGTGAAAGTACTACAAATCCCATCATCCATTGCCAGTCCTCCCCCAAACCTCACCAGGGCGTGAAGGCAGTCATGGGGGTTATGTATGGCAAGTTTGGTCTCGATCAGTGATTGGATGAGGGTTGCAGTGGACTTGGGAAGTGAGTAGAGGCACTTCAAGTCCCATCATCCATGGTCCACCCTCCTCCGAACTGCACCAGGATGTAGAGTGGGTCATGGGGGCTGTGTGTGCTGAGTGTGGTCTGTATTGGTCCTTTTGGTGGCCTCAGTGGTCTGTAGGAACCAAAGTGTTGGAAAGTACTACAAATCCCATAATCCGTGGGTCATGTCCCCCGACCCGCGCCAGGACGTAAAGGGGGTTAGGGGGGTTATGTGTACCAAGTTTGGTGCAGGTCCATCACCCGCGCTGGTCGCTGTGGCCTGTGAAAGTGGTTGTCACATATCCGCCCTGGACTGTGAAAGTGGCTGCCACATATCCGCCCTTCCGCCCTTCCGCCCTCCGCATACACACATACATACATACATACAAACATTCCGTTTTATAAAGGTATACAGATTAGTCGTCCCCTGCCATGCATTGCTATGGCCCAGTCTGCATATATGTGTCTTGTGTGTGACTATATGTTGTAAATGAGCCTCCAGTTTCTACAGGTAGTCGCAAGGAGGAAGGTGCTGAGGCAGTAACATCAAGCAGTAGCTCAGTTTGGGGTGCGGCTCTGGATGATCAGGCTCCTACAGCTGGGGTAAAGAGAGTGGCTAGTGCCTCAAGCCTTGACTCAGACAGAGAACAGAGGAAAAAGATTCAGCATCTACTTAGGGAACCTTCTGAGTCTGATACATTTGAAGGGTTTCCAGGGAATGCAGAATTACAGTCAGAATAAAGTGATACAGACCTAGATTCAGCATTGGTGCAGGAAGTGAGAGATGTATGCAATGCGGACTCGGGGGACAGTACATTTCTGGGGTTCCAGACGGATCAGGACTGGCCATCTTCTCATTCAGAAACTGAGTGGGGCCCTTTAAGCCAAGAAGAGCTGTGGCTGGGTTGGAGATCTGGACATGGTACAACAGCTGCAGGGAATGGGAATGCTGCTGCTTTGGAGCAGGGTGGGTTCTCTGATGAATCTGATTGATAGTGCTATATAAGAAGTGAGTATTTGGCTTGACCCTCACGGTGGTCAAGGAGTTATTCTGGTTCGTGTATCCTGTGTTCCTGTGTCTTGGTTCCTGGTTTCCAGATTACTCGTGAGTTATTGGGTTCTTTATTCACTTTGTTCCTTGGGAGAGCTGCTATGGCAGCTCTAGCTGATATTGGGGAAAGGTGGGGGGTTTTGGGATTCATGTCTGCTTTTTGTGTTTAGCTGCTGCCGTGTACCTCTTGACCTTCACTGTGACTGCTGTGAGTTTCCTGCTACAGAGTGTTTGGTATAGTATTACATGGAGGGAGGAAGATGCTGTGTTTTATGGGGGGCTGTGAATTATGTGTTTTCTGTATACTTAGCTTCTGTCGACTCTGGAACGTCTCCTCCTTTCCTGTATGTTTGTCTCCTGTCCTATGATCCCTGGATTGATGTTGGACTACGCCTTATAGACATCCCTTTGACTGAACGCCGCAGAAGGACGTCTGCTGTTTGTTTTTGAGTTCTTTTCTTCTCAGCATTTTTGGTTTTGGGGTTTCCTGGGGTTATTGGGGTTTTTGTACAGCCGAAGATAGGCTATTTTTTGTTACTCCAACACCCATTTGATGTTTAAATAAACTTTTGTTATCTTTTAACTCCTGGACTCAGCCACGGCCGTCTCTGTACCACAACACTATATGTGTTATCTTTTAACTCCTGGACTCAGCCACTGCCGTCTCTGTACCACAACAATATGTGTATATGTGTATATATTTGTGTATATATGTGTGTTTGTGAATAGATGTGGTTTTGCGCATGCATTGCAATGTGGTTTTTTTTGGTTTTGGCTTTTAAGTCTCCTCTGCGCTGTTTTTCAATGTTTATATGGGTGATGGTCACTTGTTGGCCTGATAGTTGTATTGTGTCCAAATCTGGTGTCAATTCGTCCAGGGGTTTCTGAGTTATGTTAATCCCACAAATGAACATTACATTTTTATTTATATAGATTAAAATTTCTAGATCTAGACATGAGTACACCGGACATACTTTTAATACTCCAAACATAATAATTCTATACCAAATCAAAAGTAACCTAAAATATTCAAGTTACTTTCAGTTTTTGTGAAGGGAACCAATATAGCTGTTTTTCAATTTTCCCTAATTTTTATCTGGGAAAAAGGAAGAAAACCATTTTCCTTCCAGGCCATTAAAATGTACAGAGGCATATGTTAAGGTATACTGAGAATGGAGTGAGGTTTTGCAAGCACCAACACCAAGGTTGAAGTAAACATATGTGTTAAGGAAAAAAATGTCATGCTGGTGGCAGGTGCTAATTAAGGCCAGTAAGTTTGGACCACACTGGTGAAAGATAACTGGGTGTGTTTTAGGATACGTGCTGGCTCTCTCCTTTGGGAGCTGGAGAAACCATGCTGTCTGCGTTTTGTGATGCATACAATGACTACGTAAGTTTGTTACTTTGTTGGATTTATTTTTGATGCAGTGCTTCAAGTTTATTTTTTTGACTCTGCTGGAAAAGTGTACCCAGTTCCTTCTTCAACTGTGTGAAGCTACTGTGTCTTTTTTGAACTAAATTCTGCATAAACTACAACCATTTTTACATTTCTAATGTGCACATGTATACAAAATGTCTATATAGTGTCTGCCCCCAGACTCTGGCCAGGGAAGCCAGAATGGCCCCCTTCCTGCTGTCCTTTGGGCGGCAGGCTAAAACCTTTTTATTCAGGCAGGCTTGTAAAGAAGAAGATGTTTAAGATTTTCAGGGGCTGCTGTTATTTTATATACTTTTAATGATGATTAATACTGTTTTAATACTTGTATATTTTAAGTTGTATTGCTATACTTTTAAATCTCACATTTGGAGAGGAAAGCGGGATATAAATAAACATAATAAACATAATATACTTGGAGATTAGAAGGAAATTAGACATTTTACCTTCTTACATCTTGGTAAATATACCACATGAAACAATTCACATCTGCAATTACAGATAAGAAGCGATCCTCATCATCGGGTGACTAGAAAAGAGGAAACATGCTAATTATATCACTTTATCAAGCTAACATCACAATGCAGTTTTGTGTTCATATATTGACTCTTTCTTTTCGTTGCAAGTCACAATTTCCAGAGGAACTTAAAATAACATTCTTGAAAAACATAACAATTAGGTTCACCATAAAACTTTAAAGAGATAATTGGGGAAAACATCTGAAAACCTAAAGAACAGAAAATTTATCTTTTCAGCTTAATGGCTGGGGTGCGGGGGAAGAGAAGTATATTGACCAGATGGTGGAAGTTCACAAAAGAGGAAAGTAAACCAAATATCAGCAGAACAGGATTTAATGTTGTGGAATCAGCCCCAGAAAGAGGTAATGATCATGTTGGAAAAGAGTACTTTGAGGAAGATAAGGGTCAGACTGGTCCCACAGTGTAAGGAGTCTTCCCCAGCCTGAGGATATAGCCATCATCCATGAAATCAAAGGATTAATCCACTCAGAAGAATATGTTTCCCCCATCCAGCATCTCAGATGTCTGAGATTACAAAATCAGGCTATTGCATTCTAAAGCACTTCTGCCTATATAAGACTCCGGTTGGCTTTGCTCTGCTACTGAGACATAGTCCGCTCCTCCAAACTTTTCTGGATATAGATAAGAAGAAATAGAGACTGGAGATGCCACATCACAATTCCTTGCACATCTTCTCTTCCACTCCCACTCTGAATGCAGGAATCTCACTCACACTGCTGGAGAATTTTGAACAGATGGTTCAAAGCAGTAGATTTTATTGAGAAAATCTGGGAAACTAAATTAGTATCAGCATCAACAATTCCTACACATCCAGCAAAACAAAGACAGTATCTATAGCCAAAGGATGCCCTGTAACTACATAGTTAGCCTCCTTTGGCTTCCAGCAGCCGAAGGAGATTACGTGGGCCTCTCTTGCCCATGCATGCTAGTGGAGGAGGCCTATGGGGGAAAAAAGGAAAAAATAGCCACTAATATGCAATGAAATATGGTTTTCAGAAAGGAGAGATGTACTAGAAATGGGAGATTTTAATTACCCTGATATTTTTTCGAAGACAAACTGCTAGAATTATCAGGTACAACAAATTCCTCACTTGCCTTGCAGACAATTTCATGATCCAGAAGGTGGAAAAAGCAACATGGGGATCAGCTATTTTAAATCTGATCCTAAACAAAAGTGACAACATGGTAAATGTGGTTGAAGTGGTGGGCTCCTTAGGTGGAAGTGACCTTTATTTCCCTTTATTAGTCCTAACTTTCCTACCTTGGAGCTTTAGGGAGTGCCCCCTAGTCCTAGTGTTGTGTGACAGAGAAAATATTTTTTCTTTATTCACCTTTTCTATCCCATGCATGATTTTATACACTTCAGAAAGGAGGGATCTAGTCACCAGTACCTAAACCTGCCTTTCAAGACTGAAAAGACCAAGGCGTCTGCAACCTGATTTCATAACCTCCTCTGGGGGAGCTGCTCCATCCCTTGGATCATTTTTGTTGCCCTTCTTTGTGAAAATACCTTTTCCAGTTCCGTTATATCCTTCTTGAGGTGCGGGGACCAGAATTGTACACAGTACTCCAGATGTGGCCTCACCATAGATTTGTAGAGTGGCAATACAACATTTGCCTCGACATAGATTTTTGATTCCGACCTTCCTGATCATGCCAAGCATAGAATTTGCTTTTTCACTGCTGCTGCGCACTGGGTTGACATCTTCATTGAGCTGTCCACCAAAACCCCAAGATCCCTTTCCTGGTTTGTCTCAGAAAGCTTTGATCCCATCAGTTGATAAATGTATTTGGGGTTCTTTGCCCCGATGTGCATGACTTTACACTTGTTTAGGTTAAAATGCATTTGCCACTTTGTTGCCCATTCACTCAATTCCGAGAGATCTTTCTGGAGCTCTTTACAATCATTTTCATTTTTAACTACCCTGAACAATTTAGTGTCGTCTGCAAACTTTGCTACCTCAGAATTCACTCCTACATCCAGATCATTAATGAATAAATTAAAAAGTAACGGACCCAAAACTGAACCTTGGGGTACGCCACTTCTCACCTCTTTCCACCCAGAGAAATGTCCGTTTATTACCACCCTTTGTTTCCTACAGTTTAGCCAGGTTCCAATCCAGGACAAGACCTGTCCTCTGATTCCATGTCCTCTGATTCCATGGCTGAAGAGCTTATTTAGGAGCCTTTGGTGAGGGACTTTGTCAAAAGCCTTTTGAAAGTAAAGGTAAACAATATTGACTGGGTCCCCTTTATCTATGTGTTTATTTACACCCTCAAAGAATTCTAACAAGTTAGTAAGACATGATTTGCCTTTGCAGAAACCATGTTGATTTTCCTTCAGCGATGCCTGTTCTTCTATGTGCTTAGTAATTTTTCTTTAATAATGGTTTCCATCACTTTGCCTGGAACTGAGGTTAGACTAACTGGCCTATAATTTCCTGGATCACCCCTGGATCCTTTCTTGAAGATCGGAGTTACATTTGCCTCCCTCCAGTCCTCGGGTACAGTGCCTGATCTTAGAGAAAGGTTATATATTTTGGCTAGAATTTCAGCAATTTCACACTTGAGTTCCTTAAGAACTCTGGGGTGGATGCCATCTGGCCCTGGTGATTTGTTGACATTTAGTTTAGTAAGGCATGTGACAACATCTTCCTTGTTTATCTCTATCTGGTTTAATTCATTTAATTCCCTCCCTGAAAAAACTGACTCAGCTGCAGGCATATGTTGTCTGTCCTCCTGTGTGAAAACGGAGGCAAAGAAGTCGTTTAGCCGCTCAGCAATCTCCTTGTCTTCACTTATTGTCCCTTTCTTACCATTTTCGTCAAGTGGCCCAACTGCTTTTCTAGTTGGGTTTCTACTTCTGATGTACTTAAAGAAGTTTTTGCTATTTTTTTTTTAATATTCTTGGCTATATGTGCCTCAAAATCTCTCTTGGCTTTCCTGACGGTTGCTTTGCATTTAGTTTGCCAGAGTTTGTGTTCCTTTCTGTTCTCCTCAGTAGGAAGAGCCTTCCATTTCTTAAATGAGTTTTTATTCTTTCCAATCACATCTTTTACTTCATTTGTAAGCCATACCGATGTCCTCTTGGACTTTCCCGGCCTCTTTCTTATTTTAGGAATGCATTTTAGTTCAGCTTGTTTTAAAGTATTTTTAAACAGTTTCCAAGCATTCTGGAGGGATTTGATTTTTTTACTGTTCCTTTTAGTTTGTTCTTTACTATTTTTCTCATTTTGGTGAAATTCCCTTTGTGAAAATTTAAGGTCTCTGTGTTAGTTTTCACTGACAGTTTGCTATCCAAACTTAAGTTGAAGGTTATTGTGTTGTGGTCACTGGTACCTATGGGCTCAGTTACAAGGACATCTTGAACGAGATCTTGTTCATTAGTTAGCACCAAGTCCAAGATCCCCTTCCCCTGGTTGGTTCCATGACCATCTGCTCAAGGGAATAATCAGCTAGCATGTCGAGGAACCTTGTCTCTCTTTCATGCGTAGAACAAGAATTTAGCCAATCTATTTGGGGATAGTTGAAGTCCCCATTATGACTAATTTATTGCTTTTTGAGGCCTGTTTAATTTCATTTTCCAGATAGCAGTCTGCCTCTGGAGTTTGGTTGGGAGGGCGATAGCAGATCCCTAATGCTAGATTAGTTTTTTGTCCTGGGACTTTTACCCACAATGTTTCTGTAGGTGAGTTTGAATTTTCTTGAAATTCTAATTCATGAGATTCTAGCTCTTCATTTATGTACAGGGCCACACCGCCACCGTTTTTCCCTCTCCTGTCTTTCCTGTACAGTTTATAACCTGGAATTTTTGTGTCCCAATTGTTTTCCTCTGTCCACCAGGTTTCTGTTATGCCAATAATATCAATATTTTTTTCTTTTGCCAAACATTCCAACTCCCCTATTTTTGTTCGAAGGCTTCTAGCGTTTGCGTACAGACATTTATATTTATTGCTCTGATGCCCTTTCAACTTTGGCTGTTTATGAGAATTTGTAGAAGGCCTACCATGTCCTACCTCTTGACTACTTTCTATCTTTTCTGTTGACTCAGCCATTTGTGCGTAAATTTCATCCTCCATACTTGGCGTTTCACCCTCTCGAACCGGAAGCTGCCCAGCTCCTGTCGACTTTCCCTAGGAATCAGTTTAAAAGCTGCTCTGAAGCCTTTTTAATATTAATTGCCAGCAGTCTGGTTCCATTTTCGTTCAGGTGTAACCCGTCCCTTTTGTAAAGGTTTGGCTTTCCGAAAATGTCCCCAGTTCCTAACAAATCTAAACCCTTCCTCTCGACACCACTGCCTCATCCACGCATTGAAGCTCCTGAGCTCTGCTTGTCTGGCTGTCCCTGCGCGTGGAACCGGTAGAATTTCCGAGAATGCTACCTTTGAGGTCCTGGACCGTAATCTTCTACCTAGCAACCTAAATTTGGCTTCCAGGACCATCCGTTTGGCCTTCCCAATGTCATTGGTACCGGCGTGTACCACGACTGCTGGCTCCACCCGGCACTATCTACCAGCCTATCTAGATGCCTCGTGATGTCCGCAACCTTTGCACCCGGCAGGCAATTTACCATGCGGTCATCACATCCATCACAAACCCAGCTTTCTATGTTCCTGACAATCGAATCGCCTACTACAAGAAGCCCACCTCCTACCACCCTGAGAAGTATCCTCGGTGCAAGAGGATATGGGCACATCCTCCGAGGAAGGGGTCCCAACTAAGGGAGCCGGTCCCTCTTCCTCAGACTGATGTCCTCCCTGCCCAAGACCCCCCCATTTTCCAAAGCAACTGGAGGGCTGCTCAGAACAGGTGGGATGCTCCTATTTCATCCCTGGAGATCTCTTCCTCCTGCCTCACTTCCTCTCTGTGCTTCTCCAGGTCTGCTACCTTGGCTTCAAGGGAAAGAACACGTTCCCTGAGAGCCAGGAGCTCACTGCAGCGAATGTACACCCAAGACTTCTGCCCAGCAGGCAGATAGTCATACATGTGACACTCAATGCAAAACACTGGTAAGCCCCCCTCCCACTGCTGGCTGACTACCTCCATTTCTTGTTAATATGTTTTTATAATTTGACTCCTTTATTCTAGATAATTAGACTTTTTTTTCCTTTTTGTAGATTTACTGTTTGTTTTGGTCTTGATTTACTTTTTACAAGTCTTTGGATATTTCTTTTCTTTTTTTTACTTGTTACAGGTTTATGTTGTATCGCGCGCCGACAGGCGCGCGGGCTGCTAAAAAACTGCCTACTAGCAGCTTATACTAGAAACTAAACAACAAATTTACCCAGGAACTTACCAGTGCTCCTTATTTTCTTATTTGCAAGTAGTCTGCTTTAAACTGCTCCTCACAGAGACAGTTGGCTGACTGATTTAAAAAACAGGAGCTAGGCTAACTGCTTGAAAACAGGAAGTAGGCTAACTGCTCCCACCTGGCAGGAGGGCTGCTGTAGCAAGCCCCACCCTTTCCAGGAATGTGCTTAAGGCAATTTGGAAGGGAAAAAGAACCTCTTTTAGCTGCTGCTAAAATGGAAAAAGGGAGACATCACTAAAGAGGAATTCAAATAAACAGCATGTTATAGGGATAAAGCTAGAAAAGCCAAATTGTACAACAAACTCAGGCTTGCTAGAGAGATTAAGAAAACATGAAAATAAGTGGGGAAGGGGGTTGTTATGTTTGAAGAACAAGGAAATGGTAGGGCCACTGTGTGATGACAAAATGTGAACAGGGAACAGAAAAAATGAGAACTGCTGAACATCTACCTTACTTCAGTCTTCTCCCAAAAGGTTAACAGTGCTCAACTTAGGGATAGTGGAGCAGAGCATGCAGTAGAGGAAATGCAGAACAGAATAGGTAAAATGGCAGTACAGGAATACTTGGCTAATCTAAACCGATTTAAATCCCCAGGGCCAGAAGAATGACATGTAAGAGTATTAAAATCAATGGCAGAAGTACAGTAATTTTAGAACCAATGCAACCATCTCTGGGCAATCATTTTGAGAATTCCTAGAGAACAAGTGAAGCTCCAGCAGACTGGAGGAAGTAGAATGTTGTCCCCATCTTCAAAAAGGAGAAAAAACAGGGCCCAAATAAAAACTGCCCAGGTATCCTGACATCAATACTAGGAAAGATTCTAGAGCAGATTCTTAAACAGAAAATCTGTAAGCACTTAGTAAGGAATGTCATACTCAGAAAAAGTCAACATGGGTTTCTAAAAAACAAGTCATGCCAAATGAAACATATTTGTTTTTTTGTGGTAGAATTGCAAACTTGGTAGATGAAAGTAATGCTATGGATGTAACATATCTCAATTTCAGACAATTGTCCCATGACATTCTCACAAGAAACTAGTAAAATGTGGGCTAGACAATGCTACTGTTTGGTGGATTAACAACTGGTTAACTGACTGAACCCTGCTGGAACATCAGAACCATGCAAGATTCTGCAGATAGTGGACGTCCTGAGCATTGTTCTGCTCTAATAGCCTATGAACCACCACGGCTTAATATTGACATTGCTGCTCTTAGTGAAGTTCGTCTCCATGAGGAAGGCAGCCTTAAAGAACACGGTGCCGGCTACACACTCTACTGGTCTGGCAAACCCAAAACTGATAAACATCTTTCAGGAGTAGGCTTTATGATTAAAAATTCCATCGCTTCTAAACTCGAAACGTTGCCGACAGGTCACTCTGATTGCATTATCTCCTTACACCTCCCACATGCTGTTCTCTTCAGTACATATGCCCCAACTATGCAAGCTGACCCTGTGGAGAAAGACAAATTCTACTCAGACCTACGCCACCTCATACAAAAGGTCCCTGCAGAAGATAAAATCATTATCCTTGGTGATTTCAATGCCAGAGTAGGAAAAAACTTTGAAGCCTGGAAAGGTGTATTAGGCAAGCACGGTGTTGGAAACTATAATGATAATGGACGCCTCCTGCTAGTTTTGTGCAGAACAGCAGCTGACTATTACAAACACTATCTTTCAGCAAAAAGATAGCTTGAAGACCAACTGGATGCATCCCGATCCAAGCATTGACACCTCATTGACTATGTTTTAGTGCGCCAGAGAAACATTCGTGATGTCCGTCATACTCAAGTGATGCCCAGTGCAGAATGTCAAACAGACCATCACCTTGTAAGATGTAAACTAAATCTCCACCTTAAGCTCAAACCTAAGAGGGGTGGCATCTTAAAGAGGAGACTCCAAGTCAACAATCTTCAACAGGCTGTTGTGAGAGACAACTTCCAGGCAAACAAAACTTGAAGACCACCCTACAGATCCTTCTCCTACAGCACTTTGGCAACATATCAAAAACAGCATCCTGCAGTCTGCTGAAAATTATTAGTTGCTTACCTGTAACTGTATTTCCCTGAGTGGTCACCTGTAAATTCGTACATGTGGTATGTTCTGCGTCAGCAGAGCTACTTCGGAACCTTCTTAAAAGAATTCTGATTGGCTAGTAGTAGCCCCGCCCCTCCGTATATATAGCCCTCACCGGGGCTACCCCCCCCAGTTCTCTTCGCCGCTTAAAGCAGCCAGAAGGACTAGGCATGACAAGAGGGGAGGAAGGGCGGGCATGTACGAATTTACAGGTGACCACTCAGGGAAATACAGTTACAGGTAAGCAACTAATAATTCCCTGTCGTGGTCACTGTAAATCGTACATGTGGTATCAGAGTAACAAGCTACTACCAACCTTGGATGGTGGGCGTCATGCCACAGCTGAAAAGAGGACTGCTCTTCCAAACTCAGCTTGTTTCCTGGACACCGCATCCAACTTGTAGTGGGCCACAAAAGTCAGAGGGTAGCCCATGTCGCCGCTCGGGCAAATCGATTCCAATGAGACGCCTCTCAGGAACGCAGCTGTAGTCGCCATTGCCCTCGTTGAATGGCCCTTCAGTTGAGTAGGGAGATCCCTCCCTGACATAGTATATGCTAATCTGATAGTAGAGACAATCCAGGAGGAAAGTCTCTGGGAGAAACAGGTAGGCCAAGGGCATCCCCTGCGATATTTTATAAATAGTCTCTCAGATTTTCTATGACCTGCAGTTCTATTTAAATAAAATGACAAAGCCCTGCGAACATCC